>BQNB010002131.1:0-128744 GCA_026074375.1 Tanacetum coccineum
TACGTGGAGGCCGCTCTTCAGGCCCCACCCTCTCCAGATTACGTGCCTGGCCCTGAGGAGCCAGAGCAGGCACCACCTTCGCTAGATTATGTTCCAGGCCCAGAGCATGCTAATGATGAGATTGTTGCTGAGGATCAGCCAGATGCTGAGGATGCCTCACCCACTGCTCAGTCACCTAACTATGTCTCAGAGTCCGATCCTGAGGCGGACCCAGAGAAGGATGACGATGAGGACCCCGAGGAGGATCCTGTTGACTATTCTGCTGATGGAGGAGATGACAGAGACGATGAAGATGAGTCATCGGAGGAGGATGAGGATGATGAGGTTGACATGGAGGCTGATGAGGATGAGGAGGAGGAGGAGGAGGAGCACCCAACTCCTGCCGACTCTGTAGTTGTTGCTTTACCAGCTACTGATCAGGCCCCATCTGCGGAGGAGACAAAGCTGTTAGAGACTGATGAGTCTGCGGACACACCACCACCAGACCTTGCATATCGTGTGATAGCTATGATTTCTATTCCAGCTCCAGTACCTATGCCAGTATGGTCTGATGCAGAGGTTGCCAGACTTCTCGCTATATCTACTCCACCATCATCACTGCTCTCCCCATGGTCTTCACCACTTCCCCAGATACCTTCTCCATCACTACCACTATCACCACCCTCACCTGTGTTATCTCCAGCACCACCTCCTAGCCCCATTCATTCATTAGGCCATCGAGCTGCTATGATCCGGATGAGAGCCGAGGCCGCATCTACTTCTCATTCTCTACCATTACCACCACCGTTCATACTCTCCCCCACCAGATCAAATGCCCCATCATTAGGGATACCACCACCCTTGCCCATATCAGTTCCTACTTCATCACCACCATTGCTACTACCCTCTGCTAGTTGTAGGGAGGATAGACCTGAGGTTACCTTACCACCTCGGAAGAGGTTAGGTATCGCTCTTGGTCCTGGATACGAGGTAGGAGAGAGCTCATCTGTTGCTGCTACTAGACCAGCTGGAGGTCTTAGGGCAGACTACGGCTTTGTTGCCACTATGGATAGGGAGATCAGACGTGATCCGGAGAGAGAGGTTGGATATGGGATCACCGACTTGTGGGATGAGATAGTTGAGACCATGTAGGGGGCACCAGTTAGTACTGACACGGAGTTGGGTCCACATATGACAGCATTCAAGACTAGGGTTAGGCAAGACACGGATGAGATTTATATGAGGTTAGACGATGAGCAGAGTCAGAGACAGCTATTGGCTGGTCGGCTCAATATGTTGTTTAGAGACAGACGAGCACATGCATATACACGTCATCAAATGGAGACAGAGGCTAGATTGTCCTGAGAGGCTTGGAGGCGATTGATGGATGCGAGTGATCTTGCCCACGGAGAGGTTATGTCACTGCGCACTACCGTACTAGGTCAGATGTCAGAGATTAGAGAGTTGCATGCTGCTGATCATAGGAGACATGCTGTGACTTTAGAGATGCTGAAGGCAGACCATAGGAGATCTGCAGAGATGAGAGAGTTGAGGACAGCTGATCGTACCCGACAGCAGCAGCTTATACAGACATTGACAGTGATGCAGTCATTACAGGGATAGGTGGCCATATTACAGGGACATGTGACAGCACTACAAGGACAGGTTACTGCACTACAGGGATAGCAGGGACCCGCTGGAGGTCCTGCACAGCCAGAGCTACCAGAGGAGGCTGGTAGCAGTTCATAGATTAGATCATG
Organism: Tanacetum coccineum; assembly: GCA_026074375.1. Classification (NCBI taxonomy): domain Eukaryota; kingdom Viridiplantae; phylum Streptophyta; class Magnoliopsida; order Asterales; family Asteraceae; genus Tanacetum; species Tanacetum coccineum. The sequence continues at coordinate 1,740 of BQNB010002131.1, forward strand.
TTATGGCTAGTCATTTTGTATATAGCCTACTAAGTATTACGGGTTTAATCCTGGCTAGTAAGGCTTTAGGTTGTTATGTTTATTTTGTAACCTAATCGTTATGATTATTTTGTATCTGAACCATTCATGTATGTTTTCCAATTTATATATGGAATGGTTGTATTATGTCACGTTTGTAATCAAATTTGTTTATGAATGAATGTCGATTTGGTTATATCATTATTGATTACAATTCAGTTGTATAATTCACTGTGTGATGTGATCTCACTTTATTTATCATATATATGTCATGTCATGGTTATGATTTTATGAAATCTAACGGGTATTGTATTTCTTGTGATTGAAGAAAATGGCACCAAAATGAGCTATAAGGTCAACACCGGTCACAACAACCCCAACCCCAATAGCAACCACCACCACATCGGTCACTAATGCCCAACTTCAGGCAATGATTGACCAAGGTGTCACTACCGCTTTGGCAGCACGAGATGCAAACAGGAATGGCGATGATAGCCACACTTCGGGAACGGGTAGCAGAAGGACTAAACGCATTATTCGAGAATGCACTTACCAAAACTTTATGAAATGCAAACCTCTATATTTCAAAGGCACTGAGAGAGTTGTTGAATTAATTCAATGGTTTGAAAGGATGGAGACTATTTTTCGCATAAGCAACTGCTTTGTGGAAAATCAGATTAAGTTTTCCACTTGTACTCTTCTAGCAGGTGCTCTAACATGGTGGAATTCCCATGTTTTGACTGTCAGTCATGATGTTACATATGCAATGACATGGGCCGATCTGAGAAAGAAAACGACTGACAAGTACTGTCCAAGGAACGAGATGAAAAAGCTCAAGCCTGAATTGTGGAATTTGAAAGTGAAGGGTACTGATGTGATTGGGTACAACCAACGTTTCTAGGAACTAGCACTACTGTGTGTTAGTATGTTTCCTGAGGAGTCTGACAAGATTGAAAGGTATGTCGGCGGATTGCCCGACATGATCCATGGAAATATTGTAGCATCAAAGCCGAAAACCATGCAAGAGGCTGTTGAAATAGCCACCGAATTGATGGATAAGAAATTCAGCACCATTGCTAAAAGACAGGCTGAGAACAAAAGGAAGTTTGAAAACACTTCCCAAAACAATCAAAACCAACAACAACAGAACAAGAGACAGAACACTGGCAGGGCCTATACTGCAGGGACTGGTGAAAAGAAGCCATATGGGGGATCTAAACCCCTATGCGCTAAATGCAACTATCATCATGACGGTCCGTGTGCTCCAAAATGCCACAAATGCACCAAAGTTGGCCATTTTGCTCGTGAATGTATGAGGGCGGGAAATGCCAACAATGCTAACAATCAAAGGGGCACTGGGTCAGGCCAGAAACCTACTTGCGTCGAGTGTGGAGTTAAAGGACACTTTAAGAGGGAATGCCCAAAGCTGAAGAACAACAAAAACCGTGGAAATCAAGTTGGTAATAACAAGGATCTAGCCAAAGTGTATGTGGTGGGACATGCAGGGACAAACCCAGATTCTAATATCGTGATGGGTACGTTCCTTTTCAACAACCGATATGCTTCTATATTATATGATACTAGTGCCGATAGGAGTTTTGTGTCTACTGCATTTAATCCTAAATGGATATCACGCCATCTACCTTAGATCACTATTATGATGTCGAACTAGCTGACGGGAGGATAATTGGGTTAAACACTATCCTTAGGGGTTGCATATTAAATCTCTTGAACCACCCATTCAAAATAAATTTAATGCCCGTAGAACTTGGTAGTTTCGATGCTATAATTGGTATGGATTGGTTGGCAAAGTAACAAGCAATCATTGTGTGTGTCGAGAAGATCATTCGTATCCCTTGGGGAAATGAAACATTGATTGTCCATGGTGACGGAAGCAACCGAGGATACGAGGATCGTCTACAGATTATCTCGTACTCTAAAAAGCAAGAATACATGCTAAAAGGATGTTCAGTCTTTTTAGCACATGTTAGTACAAAGGAGATTGAAGACAAGTTGGAGAAGAAGCGACTTAAGGATGTACCAATAGTTCAAGATTTTCCTAAAGTATTCCCTGAGGACTTTCCGGGTCTTCCTCTGACTCGACAAGTGGAATTTCAAATCGATTTGATACCTGGTGTTGCACCCGTAGCTCGGGCGCCTTATCGATTGGCACCTTCTGAAATGAAAGAGTTGTCAGAGAAACTAAAAGAACTATCTGACAAAGGCTATATAAGACCTAGTTCCTCACCCTGTGGAGCTCCAGTCTTGTTTGTCAAGAAGAAAGACGGATCATTCCGAATGTGCATTGATTACCGGGAATTGAATAAACTAACGGTGAAGAACTGTTATCCGCTCCCAAGAATTGATGATTTATTTGATCAGCTTCAAGGGTCGAGTGTCTACTCGAAGATCGACCTAAGGTCAGGTTATCACCAACTAAGGGTTCGAGAAGAAGACATTCCGAAGACCGCTTTTAGAACCCGTTACGGCCATTATGAATTTCAAGTTATGCCGTTTGGTTTGACAAACGCACCTGCCGTATTCATGGACCTTATGAATCGGGTGTGCAAACCATATTTGGATAAATTCATAATTGTCTTTATTGATGATATTCTGATATATTCAAAGAACAAGCAAGAACACGAGGAGCACCTTAAGCTAATCTTAGAATTGCTTAAGAAAGAGGAGTTGTATGCCAAATTTTCCAAGTGTGAATTTTGGATTCCCAAAGTACAGTTCCTTGGTCACGTGATTGATAGTGAGGGCATTCACGTGGATCCCGCCAAGATCGAATCCATTAAAGATTGGGCATCTCCTAAGTCACCAACGGAGATTCGTCAATTTTTAGGTCTTGCTGGGTATTATCGAAGATTCATCGAAGGATTTTCGAAGATTGCCAAACCAATGACCAAGCTCACTCAGAAGAAGGTCAAGTTTGAGTGGGGTGATAAACAAGAAGCAGCTTTTCAACTGTTGAAGCAGAAGTTGTGCAGTGCACCAATCCTGGCCTTACCTGAAGGAAGCGAAGATTTTATCGCATACTGCGATGCTTCAAAGAAGGGTTTGGGCACTGTGTTAATGCAAAGAGAAAAGGTGATTGCTTATGCATCACGCCAACTGAAGATTCATGAGAAGAACTATACGACTCATGATTTGGAACTTGGAGCAGTAGTGTTCGCTCTCAAGATTTGGAGGCACTACCTGTATGGAACCAAGTGCACGGTGTTCACTGATCATAAGAGTCTACAACACATTCTTAATCAGAAAGAGTTGAACATGAGGCAACGTCGTTGGTTGGAGTTGCTCAGTGATTACGATTATGAGATTCGTTATCACTTGGGAAAGGCAAACGTTGTTGCTAATGCTCTAAGCATGAAGGAGAGAGATCAACCATTAAGAGTTCGAACCTTAGTCATGACTATTAGCTTAGATCTTCCCAAACAAATCTTGAATGCTCAGACTGAAGCACGAAAACCAGAGAACATCAAGAACGAAGATGTTGGAGGAATGTTGGTTGAAAACGCTAAAAATCCAGAGGCGATTAGGACGGAAAAGTTGGAACCCCGTGCGGATGGAACTCTATGCCTCAATGGCAGGAGTTGGCTACCCTGTTATGGCGATTTGCGGACTGTGATCATGCACGAGTCTCACAAGTCAAAATACTCTATTCATCCGGGTTCCGACAAGATGTACCAAGATATGAAGAAGCTATATTAGTGGCCCAATATAAAAGCCGACATCGCCACCTATATTAGCAAGTGTTTGACCTATGCTAAGGTCAAGGCCGAGCATCAAAGACCATTAGGATTGTTGGTATAACCTAAGATACCTGAATGGAAGTGGAACAATATCACCATAGATTTTATCACAAAGCTTCCTAAATCGCCGCATGGTTATGATACCATTTGGGTGATCATCGACCGACTCACCAAGTCTGCAATCTTTGTACTGATGAGAGAAACTGATCCACTGGAAAAACTAGTAAAATTGTACTTGAAGGAAGTGGTCGCGAGACATGGAATCCCCGTCTCAATCATCTGCGATCGTGACCTTATGTTTGCATCAAGATTCTGGAGGACACTTCAGAAGGCTTTAGGTACTAGCTTGGACATGAGTACAACATATCATCTAGAGACTGACGAACAGAGCGAGAGGGCAATTTAAACTCTTGAGGATATGTTGCATGCTTGCGTGATCGATTTCAGAAAAGGTTAGGTTAATCACTTACCGTTAGTTGAATTCTCTTATAACAATAGCTATCACGCTAGTATTAAGGCAGCCCCATTTGAAGCACTGTATGGTAGAAAGTGTCGTTCACCCGTTTATTAGGCTGAGGTTGGAGAAGTTCAACTCACTAGACCAGAAATGGTGCAAGAAACTACCGAGAAGAATGTTCTGATCAAGCAGAGAATGCAAGCTGCTCGTGATCGCCAGAAGAGTTATGCAGATTTTAAGCGTAAGCCGGTGGAATTTCAAGTTGGGGATAAGGTTTCACCTTGGAAAGGGGTTGTACGTTTTGGCAAACGGGGGAAGTTAAACCCCAGATATATTGGACCTTTCAAGGTGTTAGAAAGGGTTGGATCTGTTACTTACAAGCTTGAGCTTCTGGAGGAGCTGTGTAGGGTTCACAATACATTCTATGTATCCAACCTGAAAAAGTGTTATGCCGATGAACCTTTAGCCGTTCCATTGGATGGACTTCACCTTGATGACAAACTCCAATTCATTGAGGAACCGGTCGAGATCATGGATCGAGAAGTCAAACAGTTGAGACATAGCTATGTTCTAATTGTCAAGGTAAGATGGAACTCCAAGAGAGGTCTTGAGTTCACGTGGGAGCGTGAAGATCAATTCAATAAGAAATACCCACACCTCTTCACGAAGACCGCACCGTCTTCCAGTACAGCAATGTAAGATTTGAGGACAAGGCTCATTTAACGGGGGAAGTCTATAACACCCCGTGTTTTCAAGTCATTGACGACGTCAATAAATCTACTATTTATTTTTCGTGTTGTACGCGTTTGCTTTTAATTTCATGTATCAAGTTAAATCGCGTAAGCTAAAAATTATCGTTCAATGTAAACGGGCATCAAGCAATTAAACGTTCACATCAATCAAGTATTAAATAATTATTTTTAGAATAATTATGGTCTTTGTTTATTTTATTTTTATCGGTTACGTAAAGTGTTTACGTTTCGCGATAAATTAAGTTTAGGCATTCCCGGAACCACAAAAATATTTCTACGCTTCAACAAATACCCACAATTGTACTCTATACCCAAAGTTTTATTAAACTTTACCAAAGGATTAAGGCTCCAACCCTAGAACCTTACCCAGGTTTTCATCGGGCCCAATAGGCCCAACAGTTTGCTTATTAGCTTGTCGGATAAGCTAAATAAGCAACCGCCGAACCTCCAAAGCGCTTATTAGACCTCATGTACGTAACGACCCTAATGGACCCAAACAAGACCCTTAAAAACCTTACCGGGCCTTAACAGGCCCAAGACCAGCCCAACAGAAACGCTTTTAGCTTAATTGGCTTAATTGGAATAAGCTGAAAAGAAAACAGTTTGTTCGGCTTAATACAAGTTGGAAAAGCACTAGGAAAAGTCTAAAAACTCTAAACACCCTTATTGGGCCCACAAGCCCAATAAGCTCGAAATAAGCTTCAAAGCTCACCGAGCTTATTTTAAGCTTAACCGACCCACGTGAGCTTATTAACGACATTTAGACTTATTAAAACTATAACGGGCCTCTAAAAAGCTAAACGGACCTTAACGGGCCCAAATTAAAACTTTCATGATCTATTTTGAGGATAAAAAGCAAATTAAAACTATTTTACACCTTTTTCGTGGTCAAAATATGAAAACCGAAAGTAGAGGGACTAGTCTTGCCCTTTTCGAAACTTGTATAAAATGTTAAAGTCATATGTTGAAAACTCATGAGCTATAAGGACGAATTTTGTAAATAACTAAACGGTAAGGACTCAAATTGAACCTTTAAGTTAAATTTGAAAACTAGGGGGACCGATATTGTAATTAACGAAAAGTAGAAGGTTAGAACTCGTCACTTTCTCGAAAACTATAAAACCATAAGGACCATTATCGTCACATCACGAAACTAGGAAAATAAGGGCTAGAGTTGTGAATAAATGATAAGTTTTAATAAATATTAAAACTTGGAGGTTCACTTGTAAATAAATAAAAACTATAAAACGAAGGGACTGAAACCGTAAATCTAAGAAACTTATGATTTACTTTGATAAAACAAAAGTCTTGGTTTATAAACTTAAGTGAGTACAAGCGGAATTTATATATACTAAAATATATATACGTTTGTGTTTCGAGTAATGATTAAATATTATTATCAAGAAGTAATAAATATGATATAATTATTAAGCGGAAACAATATCACGTTTCTCGAGAACCATCGAGATTATAAAAACAATGACCTTGTGCATCACCGCACAAGTGATCACGGTATATATAAACTTAAATGGGATTTAGTTTATACAATGAGTCGTTAGCTTAAATGCGTAAACTAAGACTTGACCGTACTTACTTAGGTACTTAACGGTGTGATCCACTGCTTACTTGGATATTTATTATCATTCAGAGAACTACCGGCCAAGGTGAGTTCATAGCCAATGCTTGACAACGTATTAAAAATTGATTTACATCTTTGGGGTTATAACATGCGTTTGTTTAACAAACAGGACACTAATGTAATTTTATGCCATGATTAACGATGTATTTGCCTAAGTTATCATAACCCATAATGACCATGAACATGAACTGTTTAATTGCCATAAATGGATTGGGAATTCTTCGTGCGGGCGCGAATGTTATAGGATAGATCTATTAGGGATTGACGTCCCCAAGTGTCGGAGCGAGACTAGCTATCACTGGGAACGAACGCATACCATGTCGAACTGGGATGGTTTGAAGTTAGCACATCATCACACACCTGTTGCAAATTATATTTGAAATCCATATATGTCGAGCCTCGTGTCAAGAGCTTAGAAAAGTAAAATACCTTTATGATGTTTGCATTTGTTGCTTAATCATGCACTTGGAAAATCTTGCGGTCCTACAATTGATTTACATAAACCTATGAATTCACCAACTTTATGTTGACGTTTTAAGCATGTTTTTCAGGTCAATAAGGCACGAGGTGCAATGATACATTGGGAGTCAATAATTGAAGAGTCAACACTTAAGATTTGGGGTCTTATTACACTTTGGGGACAATTGTTATAAACACGAAAATCTTTATCTATTTTGTTGAACTATTTGAAGCCATGAGCTTATGTATAAAAATATTTTAGTATCCAATTATCAGTTTTCAAACGACACGTTTAGTAGTCGTTCTCAGATCTTGTGCTATTGACCCAATAATGTAACGCCTTCGGATATTCAACATTCCGCTGCATACTCAGATTTGAGGGTGTTTAACAGATTTACCGACAAGATCATGGTTAGAGAAACCAGGTCAAAAGTTTTTGTCTAGACTATAACCGTTTTCAAAACTGTATTCACAAATGGGATTTTGAGGGACATACAACATTTACTTGTTTACTTCTAGCACATATAATGATTAACTGACAGCAATTGCATAAGCATAGTAGGGTACTAAGTGCTTACCTGATTAATATACGTGATATAAAAAATCATTATTAGTAAAATTAACTAAAAATAGGGCTTATAATATGCAGTTTCCTCCATTTTTTATGACGTTTGCTATTTTTTTTACGTCATGGCTTATTTTGCCTTTAGGAGGGAGCGACAATTTTGTTGGACAACTTTTGTTGTCAACGACAATGATCTTCGACAACGAAAACTATCAGATGAGAAAAAAGGGTTGATCTAGGCAACTCAACAATTTTTTTATATTTTTTTGTGTTTTGACGGCTATGGTTTAGGGTTTATGCATTGAATACGAAAACTAAAATCCTAAATTAATAAAAACAATAAAGCGGAAAAAAAAAACGAGATCCCTCCGGATCACCGACAAGTAGCCGATGACCAGAGGATAGCAATTTTTATTGGTGGATCTTACTTAGAGTTGTGATACCATGAAAGATAATAGAAATTGATATTGATTGGATTGCTTTCATTACATAACAAAGCATGTCTATTTATAATAGAACATAGCTTTGGGAATAAGCTACTAAACCCTAGATCTAGTGGACCTCAAGCCCACAATGGCTTGGGCCAATAATTTATGCCTTAACACATTTTCATGCGGATCCTAAAACATTTGTTGAGTGCACTGGGAAACTTATAACAACTCTTAAGAACAACGGTGTCATCTCATTTGCGTCTATAGCTCCATTTTTACGATTTCGTCTGTTTTTCTACGTTTTCGTCATTTTTTTATTTCGTCAATTTTTTTACGTTTTCGTCCGTTTTTTTACGATTTCGCTCGTTTTTTACGATTTCGCCCGTTTTTTACGATTTCGTCAGTTTTTTTACGATTTCGCCCGTTTTTTACGATTCCATCACTTTTTTTACGACTTCGTCTCTTTTTTTACGTTTTCGTCTGTTTTCTTACGATTTCGTCAGTATTTTTACGACTTTGTCAGTTTTTTTTACGTTTTCGTCCGTTTTTTTACATTTTCGCTCGCTTTTTACGTTTTCGTCAGTTTTTTAAGATTTCGCCCATTTTTTACGATTTAGTCAAGTCAGTTTTGTTACGATTGATTTATCGAATTATTAAAAATTATCGTTCGTTTTTTTGTTTACGATTTCGTCCGTTTTATTTTGTACGGATATCGGGTATTTATTTTAAGTTAATTATCGGTGTTGACCATCGGCATCGGCCTTTTATAATTAATTTGTACGATTTCGGCCGTTTTTTTATAACGTAAAAAAAAGTTAAAATCATAAAAAACGGGCGAAAACGTAAAAAAACTGACGAAATCGTAAAAAAACTGACGAAAACGTAAAAAAACTGACGAAATCGTAAAAAAAAGACGAAATCGTAAAAAAACTGACGAAAACGTAAAAAAACAGACGAAATCGTAAAAAAACTGACGAAATCGTAAAAAAACTGACGAAATCGTAAAAAAACAGACGAAATCGTAAAAAAACTGACGAAATCATAAAAAAACAGACGAAAGCGTAAAAAAACTGACGAAATCGTAAAAAAACAGACGAAAACGTAAAAAATCAGACAAAGTCAAAAAAAACGGGCGAATCGTAAAAAACGAGCGAAGTCGTAAAAAAACGAGCGAAATCGTAAAAAAATAGACTAAGAAAAAAAAAGAGAAGGGGTGCCTAAATGATACAAAGAAGACTTAAATCGAATAAAAAAAAAATAAAGAAAAAAACGATAAAAAAAAGAAACAAAAAAAATCAAAAAAAAAACAAATACAAAAAAAAATCAATAGGAAAAAATGAGTAAAGGAAAAATAAAAGAGCAAGGCAAGAAAAGGGGAAAATAAAAAAAGAACATAAAACAAATAAACAAAAGAAAACGCCAACATATTACATAAACATAAAATGAACAAAAATCAAACTAAAACCCAACCAAAAAAAAACCAATAAAAATACCAACAACCAAATCAAAAAAAACACTATAGTATATAGGTTATCGAAAGTAAACCCACCTTTTCAAAAAGGCCCAAAACACCAACCCACCACCACACCCTGCCTATTGTGTGACACTAGGATTTTCTATACCACTCCGTACCTACACCACTTAGGTCTTAAGCAGAGGTGCAAAGACTACTCCGCTATATCTACTACCACCATCATCACCTGTCAACTCCTCCTGTGTCTTTACCACTTCCCCAACACACACTCTCTAACATCTACCAACTATCCCCACCCTCACACTGTGTTATCCTCACACACACACACACCATCCTAGCCCCATTTTGGTTTTCCATTAGGCAATCGAGCTGCTATGATCCTATTTGAGGCTAAGTCCATATCTACTACATTCTCAATCATTGCCACCAACACACTTCATACTCTCGCCCCACCAATAGATGCACCATCATCAGGGATAACATCACCCTTGCCCATTATCAGAACAATAAAAAGGAAAAAAGAAAATAGCCAACACTATAAAATATCACCTACTCCAATCGCCACCAAGTGCTACTAACCCTCGCTGCTCAGCGTCACGTTAAGTGCGACTGAACCAAACCCAGGTTCTACCTACTGACCACACCGACACACACAAGGTTAGTATCGCTCTTCAAGTCCAAGATACGAAGGTAGGAGAGAAAGCTTATCTGCATGCCAGTAAATAACCGAACTGGAGCACATAGGGCAGACTATTAGCTTGTAGCTACTATGGATAAAAAAGAGCAGAACTCAAAAAAGCTCCTTCGACATCCGGAGAGAGACAGGATTAATATGGGATCACGACTCTTGGGATAATAGTTGACCCACTGCAGGGGCACAAGTTAGTAAATAGACATCGGAGTTGGAGGTACAGACATATATGACAACCTCTTAGAAGACTAGGTGTTAGGCAAGATAACCCTATAACTTCCAACCAAAAATCTCAACAGAACAAGAACCCAAATAGATCAACGAACAATTGATGCGCCAACCACCCAACAACAATCAACGTTTAATCCTGATACAAAAATACACCAGCACACCGTTACAGTAGACAAAGATAAAAAAAAAAACAAAACACAGATAAAATAAACAATAAACTAAAGAAAAACTAAAAAAACAAAAATGAAAACTAAAAAACGAAAACAAAACAGGCTCAAACTACAACTACAACAACCAACCACCCAAAACCCACTCACTATCAAACGAAAAAACCCCTCCAAACCAGCTTTCAAAATTACCTACTCGGAACGAACATTCGCCCCAACTAACGTCCACCATCTTTGCCAAAAAAAATACCACTAAAAACACCCCCCCCACCCCCACCGCATCGCATACTGACCACACCAAGTGGAAACGCAGCAAACCAACCACACAGTATTCAACAACACAACCAACTTAAAACACTAATCCTCCAATAAGGACATCCAACCCCACCACCACAACTTACCCCCTCCCCCCCCCCCCCCACAGCCCCCCCCCCCCAGAACTACCCCCCCCTCAACCCATAATCTCGTGCCCCCCACTACCCCCCCCCCCCCTCCCTCCCACTACCCCCCCCAGAGCCGCCCATCCAACCCCCCCCTCCTCGCTCGTACAACCACCCCTAGACAACCACGTAAAAACAGACGAAATCGTAAAAAAACAAAGACGAACATGTAAAAAAAAATAAAAACCAATAAACAACCCACCAAACAACAATAATCTATACCATAAGACAAAACACCTGTCGCGCCGAACTTAAAAAAAAAATACCCGCCAACAACGTAAAAATCAGAAGAAATCGAAAACAAAACTGACGAAACATTTAACAAACACTGACGAAATCTGTAAAAACAACACGATATACAAACTATTTACTGAATTAAACAAACCAATACAAACCTAACAATATCGTAAAAAATAAGGTGAGAACACGCATTCACAAAAACTCGGTGAAATCGTAAAAAACCCACCATACGAAATCGTAACAACATAAAACACATCACTAAACCACGCAACACAATATTACGCAGACATAACCTCCCACAAAAAAAACAAAAAACTCTCACGAAAATCGTACAAAACAACGAGCGAAAAACACGTCAAACAACCGGGCGCAAACGCAAATACACAAACCGGGCGGCACGTAAAAAACCATACGTAAATCGCGTAAAAAAACGGTTACATAAACAGTACAAAGATACAGAGCTACAACGTCAACGAAATGGATGACGAGCGTAATCAAACACGCGAAAACTGTAAAACACCCAGCGATATCGTAAAAAAACACACAACACCAAAAAATGACGAAAAACGTAAAAGTTAATGAAAATAATACACTACAACCCAAAGGCAAGCTAGGAGACGAACAGCCCAACCATGCTCCCTAACCACCTACACACGCTCGAAAGCGCTGGAAAAAGTGCATGGGCCAAAAAAGAAACAAATAAATAAAGACAGAATACCGCCTATTGACCCATTAGTGTTTTATAAGCTATTTTGAATTTTTAGATTCAGTCATGTCAGATTCGGATGAATCGAGGGTTACATACACGGAGGTGTCCAGCCCATTTGAGGGTTTATCAGACATAGGATCACCAAGAGCTAATGATCATGAGTACCTTGAGCTGCCTTGGATGCTAGAGGACCCATACGTGGAGGCTGCTCTTAAGGCCTTACCCTCTCCAGATTACGTGCCTGGCCCTAAGGAGCCAGAGCAGGCACCACCTTCGCCAGATTATGTTCCAGGCCTAGAGCATGCTGATGATTAGATTGTTGCTGAGGATCAGCCATATCCTGAGGCGGACCCGGAGGATGATGACGATGAGGACCCCGAGGAGGATCCTGTCAATTATCCTGCCGATGGAGGAGATAATGGCGATGACAAGGAGGGGTCATCAGAGGATGATGAGGATGATGATATAGACATCGAGGCCGATGATGATGAGGAGGAGGAGGAGCACCCAACTCCTGCCGACTCTGTAGTTGTTGCTTTACCAACTGCTGATCAGGCCCCATATGCGGAGGAGACAGAGCCGTTCGATACTGATGAGTCTGCAGCCACACCACCACCACACACTGCATATCGTGTAATAGCTAGGATTTCTATTCCAGCTCCAGTACCTACACCAGTATGGTCTGATGCAGAGGTTGCCAGACTTCTCGCTATATCTACTCCACCATCATCACCACTCTCCCCATGGTCTTCACCACTTCCCCAGATACCTTCTCCACCACTACCCCCGCTACCATCTCCATCACTACCACTATCACCACCCTCACCTATGTTATCTCCAGCACCACCTCCTAGCCCCATTCGTTTATTGGGCTATCGAGCTGCTATGATCCGATTGAGAGTTAAGGCCGCATCTACTTCCCACTCTTTACCATTACCACCACCCTTCATACTCTCCCCCAGATCAGATGCACCATCATCAGGGATACCATCACCCTTGCCCATATCAGTTCCTACTTCATCACCACCATTGCTACTACCCTCTGCTAGTCGTAGGGAGGACAGACCCGAGGTTACCTTACCACCTCGGAAGAGGTTAGGTATCGCTCTTGGTCCTAGATACGAGGTAGGAGAGAGCTCATCTGCTGCTGCTGCTAGACCGGCTGGAGGTCTTAGGGCAGACTATGGCTTTGTAGCTACTATGGATAGGGAGATCAGGCGTGATCCGGAGAGAGAGGTTGGATATGGGATCACCGACTCGTGGGATGAGATAGTTGAGACCCTGCAGGGGGCACCAGTTAGTACTGACACGGAGTTGGGTCGACATATGACAGCATTTGAGACTAGGGTTAGGCAAGACACGGATGAGATTTATACGAGGTTAGACGATGAGCAGAGTCAGAGACAGCTATTGGCTGGTCGGCTCAATATGTTGTTTAGAGACAGACGAGCACATGCATATACACGTCATCAGATGGAGACAGAGGCTAGATTGTCCCGAGAGGCTTGGAGGCGATCGATGGATGCGAGTGATCTTGCCCGCGGAGAGGTTATGTCACTGCGCACTACCGTACTGGGTCAGATGTCAGAGATTAGAGAGTTGCATGCTGCTGATCGCAGGAGACAGGCTGTGACTTCAGAGATGCTGAAGGCAGACCATAGGAGATCTGCAGAGATGAGAGAGTTGAGGACAGCTGATCATACCCGACAGCAGCAGCTTATACAGACATTGACAGTGATGCAGTCATTACAGGGACAGGTGACCACACTACAGGGACAGGTGACAGCACTACAGGGACAGGTTACCGCACTACAGGGACAGCAGGGACCCGCTGGAGGTCCTGCACAGCCAGAGCTGCCAGAGGAGGCTGGTAGCAGTTCATAGATTAGATCATGTTATGGCTAGTCATTTTGTATATAGCCTACTAAGTATTACGGGTTTAATCCCGGCTAGTAAGGCTTTAGGTTGTTATGTTTATTTTGTAACCTAATCGTTATGATCATTTTGTATCTGAACCATTCATGTATGTTTTCCAATTTATATATGGAATGGTTGTATTATGTCACGTCTGTAATCGAATTTGTTTATGAATGAATGTCGATTTGGTTATATCATTGTTGATTACAATTCAGTTGTATATTTCACTGTGTGATGTGATCTCACTTTATTTATCATGTATATGTCATGTCATGGTTATGATTTTATGAAATCTAACGGGTATTGTATTTTCTTGTGATTGAAGAAAATGGCACCAAAACGAGCCACAAGGTCAACACCGGTCACAACAACCCCAGCCCCAACAGCAACCACCACCACATCGGTCACTAATGCCCAACTTCAGGCAATGATTGACCAAGGTGTCACTGCCGCTTTGGCAGCACGTGATGCAAACAGGAATGGCGATGACAGCCACACTTCGGGAACGGGTGAGAAGGACTGAACGCATTGTTCGAGAATGCACTTACCAAGACTTTTTATGAAGTTTGCAAATCCTCTATAATTCAAGGACACTTAGAGAGTTGTTGAAATTCTTATTCAAATGGTTCGATATGGATAGAGATTGTTTTACGATATGCAATGCCCTGTGGAAAAATCAAGTTTTTCCACTTGTACTATTCTAGCAGGTGCATTCCTAACCATGGTGGGAATTCCCATGTTATGACTGCTCAGTCATGATGCTGCCTAGCAATGTCTTGGGCCGATCTGAAGGAATGAAGATGACTGACAAGTACGTCGAGGATACGTGATGAACAAGCTCGAGGCTGAATTGGGTATTTGAAAGTGAAGGGTCTTGATGTGATGGGTACAAACAAACGTTTCCAGGAACTAAGCACTACTGTGTGTTTAGGGATGTTTCGGAGGTGTCTGTGACAAGATTGAAAAGGTTACGTCGATGGTTACCCGACATGATCCATGGAAATAATGTAGCTCAAAGCCTGAATGAAAAAACCATGCAAAGAGGCTGATGAATAATGGACACTGATAATAATGGATAGAAAAGGTCAACACCGTTGCTTGGAACGACAGGCTGAAACAAAAGGAAGTTTGAAAAATGCTTCCGAAAACAATCAAAACCAACAAACACGAACAAGAGGCAGAAACACTTGCAGGGCCTATACGGCAGGGAATGAGGAACAGAAGCCTCTATGAGGGATCTAAACCCCTTATGGCTAAATGCAAACTATACACGTCGTCCGTGTGCTCTAAAATGCCATTAATGCAAACAAAGTGCCCATTTTGCTCGTGAGTGTAGGGGTGCGGGGAAATGCAAACAATTGCCTAACTATTAGAGGGGACTAGGTAAGGCCAGAAACCTACTGCTTCGAGTGTGGTGTTCTAGGACACTTCATGAGGGAATGCACAAAGATGATTAAACAACAAATAACACAACCTGGAAATCAAGTGGTAGACAGGGATCCAGCCAACCAAAGTGTATGTGGTGGGACATGCAGGGACAAACCCAGATTCCAATTTATAGATGATGGGTACGATCCTTCTCCAAAAAACCACAATACTGTATATTTTTTTGATACTGGTTGCCGATAGGAGTTTTGTGTTTCTGTATTAGTTCCACAAATGGATATCACGCATCTACCTTCGATCACTATTATGATGTCGAAATAGTGAAGGCGAGGAAAATTAGGTTTCAAACACTATCTGTTAGGGTGTTTTGCACATTAAACTTCCTGAACCACCCATTCAACATAAATTTAATGCCGTTAGATACTTGGTAGTTTCGATGCTATAATTGGTATGGATTGGTTGGCAAAGTACCAAGCAATCATTGTGTGTGCCGAGAAGATTGTTCGTATCCCCTAAAGGAAACAGACAACCATTATTTGATCACGGTGACGGAAGCAACATGGGGATACGAGGCTCGTCTGCACATTATCTCGTACTCTAAAACACAAGAATACATGCTAAAAGGATTATGTACTCTCTTTTTGGCCACATGTCATACAAGTGAGGTTGAAGACAAGTCGGAGAAGAAGTGACTTGAGGATGTACCAATAGTTCGAGATTTTCTTGAAAGTCTTTCCTTGGAATTGCCGGGTCTTAATCCGATCTCAACAAGTGGATATTTCATAGAAATCGTTTGATACATGTGCTTTGCAACGTCGCTCGGCGCGCTTATCAGATTGGCACATTCTAAAATAATGAGTTGTCGGAGCAACTAAAAAGAACTTTCTGACAATGGACTTTATAAGGACATTGGTTCCTCACCCTGGGGAGCTCCGGTCTTGTTTGTCAGAAGAAAAGGGACTGATCATTCTGAATTGTGCATTGATTATATCAAGGAATTGAACAAGCTAAACAGTTGATGAACCGTTTTCCGCTCTAAGGAATTGTTGATTGATTTGATCAGTTCAAGGGTCGTGTGTCTAGTCGTAGATTCGTCCTAAGGTCATGTTTATATACACTGAGGGTTCGAGAAGAAGCATTCCAATAACCGCTTTCAGAACCGTTAATGGCCATTATGAATTTCTATAGTTATGCCGGGTTGGTTTGACAAACTACAACCTGCCGTTATGCATGGACCTTATGAACGGGTTGGCAAAAAATATTGGGATTATTTTGTGATTGTCTTTATTGACGATATTTAATATATTCAAAGAACAAGCAAGAACACGAAGAGCACCTTAAGCTAATCTTAGAATTGCTTAAGAAAGAGGAGTTGTATGCCAAATTTTCCAAGTTCTGAATTTTGGAAGTTCCAAAGTACTGTTCCTTCGCGTAACGTGATTGAGTAGTGAGGGTATTCAGTGGATTCCCGCCAAGATTCGAATCCATTAATGATTGGGCATCTCTAATCGCCAACGGTGAGTTCGTCAATTTTTAGATCTTGCTGGGTCATTATTCGAATATTTATTTGAAAGGTTTTCGTAAAGATCGCCAAACCAATGACCAATGCTTACTAGAAAAAGGTCAAGTTTTGATTGGGGTGATAAACAAGAAAGCAACTTTTCAAATGTTGTGAGCAAAGTTGTGCAGTGCACCAATCCTGGCCTTACCTGAAGGAAGCGAAGATTTTATCGCTTACTGCGATGCTTCAAAGAAGGGTTTGGGCGCTTGTGTTAATGCAATGAGATAAGGGATTGCTTATTGCATCACGCCAACTGAAGATTCATGAGAAGTATTTTACGACTTTGATTTGGAACTTGGATAGCAAGTAGTGTTCAGCCTCTCAAGATTTTAGAGCACTATCCTGTATGGAACCAAAATGTGCACGGTCTGTTTACTGATCATTAGAGTATACAACAAATTCTTCAATCAGAAGAAAGGAGTTGATAAATGAGGCAAAAAAAAAAAAAAAAAAAAAAAAAATACGACGGTTGGTAGGAGTTGATCAGTGATTACGATTGTGTGTTTACAATATCACCCCAGGAAAGGTAAACGTTGTTGCTGTTGCTTATAAGCATTGATGGAGGTGAGATCAACATTAGAGTTCGGAGCCTTAGTCATGATATTGGATTTGGATCTTCCCAAAACAAATCTTGAATGCTTTGGAACTAAAGCACGGAAAACCAGAGTACATCCAGAACAAAGATGTTGGAGGAAATGTTGTTGGAAAACGCCTTAAAATTGAGGCGATTAGGATGGAAAAGTTAGAACCTCGTACAGATGGAACTCTATGCCTCAATGACAGGAGTTGGCTACCATGTTATGGCAATTTGCGGACTGTGATCATGCACGAGTCCCACAAATCAAAGTACTCTATACATCCGGGTTCTGACAAGATGTACCAAGATATGAAGAAGCTATATTGGTGGCCCAATATGAATGAGTCATCGCCGCCTATGTTTAAAGTGTATTGGACTTGTGCTAATGTCAAGGTGTTCCGAACATCAAAGGCCATCAGGATTGTTGGTACAACCCAAGATACCTGAATGGAAGTGGGACAACATCACTATAGATTTTGTCACGAAGCACCCTAAGACGTTGCAAGGCTACGACATCATTTGGGTGATTGTTGATAGAATAGTTAAGTCTGCAATTTTCACACCACATGAGAGAGGACTAATCATATGATATAACTAGCAAGTATATACCTAAAGGAGGTTGTCACGAGCATGGAATATTTTTTTGTTTTTTCAATCATTTGTGATCGCGACCCGAGGTTCGCATCAAATTTCTAGAAGTCACTTCAGAATGCTTTAGGTACTAATTTGGATATGAGTACTGCGTATCATCCACAAACAGATGGGCAAAGCGATGTGGGACAATTCAAACTCTCGAGGATATGCTGCGTGCTTGCGTGATCGATTTCGGAAAAGGTTGGGTTAATCACTTACCGTTATTTGAATTCTCTTATAACAATATGCTATACACGCTAGCATCAGGAACCGCACCATTCGATGCACTTTATGGTTTCGAAAGTGTAGTTTTACCATTTGTTGGACCGAAGTTGGGAGAGCTAAAATCCTCGGTCCCAGAACTTATTCAAGGACGACTTAGTAATATCCAAATCAAGCAAAGGATGCAGAGCGCTAGTGGATCGACAGTAGAGTTACACTGATCTAAAGCGTTTAACCGATGGAATTCCAAGGTCGGGATAATGTTATGCTTAAAGTTTTTGCCCTTGGATAAGGGGTCGTCGTTTTGGCTAGACGGGGGAAGTTAAACCCAAGTATGTTAGACCTTTCAAGGTGTTAGGAAAGGTTGGAGAGGTTGCTTACAAACTCGAGCTTCTAGAATAACTAAGCATGGTTCATAACACATTTCATGTATCCAACTTGAAAAAGTGTTATGCCGAAGAACCGTTAGCCGTTCCGTTGGATGGACTTCATTTTGATGACAAGCTTCAGTTTGTGAAAGAACCCGTTGAGATCATGGACCATGAAGTTAAATGGTTGAACGAAGCTGCATTCCATTAATCAAGGTTCGATGGAACTCCAAGCGAGGTCCTGAGTTTACATGGGAACGCGAGAATCAATTCCGTAAGAAATACCCTCATCTGTTTGCAAAAGACGCAATGTCGTAAGTGCCGAGTCATAAAGACTTGTGGAACATGGTCTTACTTAAGGGGGGTGTATGGTGCACTATATAACACCTCGTGTTTTAGGGTCATTGACGTCGTCAATAAATTCATAATGTATCTTTTGTATTGTACGCGTTTGCTTTTAAATCGTAAACGTTAAGTTAAATCGCGTAAGCTAAAAATTAGCGTTCAATGTAAACGGACATCAAACGATTAAATGTTTACATCAAGCAAGTGTTAAGTAATTATTTTAATGATAATTATTAACTTTGTTCATTGTATTTTTATTGGTTGCGTAAATTGATTACGTTTCCAATAAATTGCATTTAGGCATACCCGGAACCACCAAAACTTTTCTACGCTTCAACAAATACCCACATTTATACCCAATACATAAAAATTACAAAAATACATCACCTATATCTCTCTATGGCCGGATATGGACCAAAGGATACAAGAAAATCTCATAAAAGAACACATTTCCATGTTTTCATGGGATAATCTCAACTATTAGGAGACATCTATCCAATTTCTTCAAACTTTGACCAAAGACTATGACCATGACCATCCTTAAGACCCTCTTTGTGCTTCCTTGACTAGTCATACATGTGCATTACTTATACATTGCATGAGATAAGAAATCATAGCACTTAACACTTAGAAAAAAATCAAAAACACTCTCCTTTGTCCTCCCTCCTACCCACGGCTCAAAACCCTCAATATAACCAACCCACACAAACTTTTATACCACTTATACAAGAATACACACAACATATCTAAGACCTACTAAGATAATTTGAAGGTTTGATCAAGCCTTTACAAGTATTTATCAAGAAAAGGAAGCTAGGGTTTATAATTGGAAAACTAGGGTTTTCTTGTTTGCAAGCTTGGTTTAAAATCTAAACAAGGGTTTAGAATTTGTATTTATTCATCATAATAATCACTTTAAGGTTAATCTATAAACCTTTAAGTCTTTACTTTTCTCATTTTTTTAAGTTATGTGTTCTATATAGTTAATTCACCATTTAGGGTTTTTTTTAAATATGTTAATGGATAACTTACTTGTGATTATAGATTTTTTTATACACTTTTTTCATATGATATGAACTTGTGATCTTGGACTAATGGACATTAATATAAGTATCACATATGTCAAATATGGTTATAAAGGATTTATGGTAAACTACTAAAGTGAAAAGTACATAAAACAAGTTTTATATCAAAGTATACTTATTAATTATAAAGGGGCTGTTTTTGTTTGGATTTAGTTTATTTTTTAACAGGGGGTTTGACACTTTTTAAAATTAATTCGAATCTTGACGATTCCAAAAAGGTAAGGAACTCGAAAAACGGACTAATAAACGAAGCGTGCGGCATAAGAAACGTCAAAAATCAGGCTTTTAAAACGCATATGTTATGCTATATTTACTAAAACGTAATTATAAACGTTTTTACTTATTAAACACAATTTTACCCAAAAACATTTGATGTCCTGTGATTGAACTATACGACCTATATGTGGTATTCGTTAAGCAAAGTGCTATATTTAATAGGGGTTTCATTAATGAGGGCATCTTCGGGGTGGCGTTATCGACGGAGTTGTTGGGTTTTTCGATTTAAAACGTGTCCTAGCTCTATACTCACTCATGGCCTCTTAATTATGATAGCCCGAACTATTGTATGATGAGCTATATAGGAAGTATATGATATTGGTAATCGAAAGTGTACATGGACTTATATGACCTTAAATTTAATAGGGTGCATGCTGACGATTTGCGTGCGCATTAGTTGTGATATACTTGATTATTCGCTCACTCAATGTGAGTTTCAATAGCCCACGTTTTACTTGCTTTTGTTTACAAAGTTTTTTGGGGGTTAGAAACATGCAATGTTTTATAATTTGACACAAGTGGTTATGTTTTTTTTTATGATAGTGTTGCCTAAGTAGCGATAACCCTTGTTGGGCACTATTATCATGAACTGTCAGTTACTGGATTTGTGACGGCGCGAATGTTAAGGAATAGATTCTATTGGATTAACTTCACCGTTCGGGGTGATTATAGGCTATCACTGGGCAGACGAATTATTATCCTTGTCGAACATTGGTTGTTGTGGGTTAGAACATCTTCACTAGGCAATGTAGGCCATTTATAGGGTATTCATTTATGTCGAGCTTTTGTGTCATGAGCTTAGGGCAACGTAATTACATTTATATGATGTCTGCATCTGTTGCATTATCATACACCTTGGGATATTCTTGTGGTTTCCTAACAATATACGATTTATCTAACCTATGAATTCACCAAATTATTGTTGACGTTTTAAAGCAATGGTTTTTCGGGGAATCAAGTAAGCACGTGGTACAAGGATAATACAAGGTGGTTTTGAATTAGATATCATAAGCAATAAAGATTTTTTCGCAGTTACATTTTTGTATATCTATTATGGCTTGAAATCTTTATATTTGTACAGTGGACAAGTGAAGCTTCAGGCTTTATAATTAAATACTTTGTTAATTCAATGTATAGTTTTTAAAGTCTTTGTGGTTGTTCTATATATATATGTGTTATTGTTTTGAGAAGTAACACGCCCGGAACTTATTCGCTGCGACTCCAATTTGGGGGGGTGTTACAGATTGGTATCAAGAGCCATGGTTATAGGAGACCATTTCAAAATGTTTTTGATGTGGACTATAATCCTTTTCAAACATCGAATTCATAACAAAGGGGTTTTTAAACGGGACATACATATATGCAATACATTCATGATACATATTATGCTTAGTGGGTTGGACTAGATGCATTTCATTAATCTGTATACATGTTCATGATATAAATGTAAATATTTTACACAGTGTATTATATTAATAACTAATATAAGCTATTTTGAATTTTTTAGATTCAAGTCATGTCAGATTCGGATGAATCGGGGGTTACTATAAACGGAGGTTTTCCAGGTCCCTTTTTGAGGGGTTTATCAGATATAGGATCACCGAGAGCTGATGATCAAGAGTACATTGAGCTGCCTGGGATGCCAGAGGACCCATACATGGAGGCCGCTCTTTAGGCCCCACCCTCTCCAGATTACGTGCCTGGCCCTGAGGAGCCAGAGCAGGCACCACCTTCGCCATATTATGTTCTAGGCCAAGAGCATACTGATGATGAGATTGTTGTTGAGGATCAGCCAGATGCTGAGATGCCTCACCCGCTGCTCAGTCACTTGACTATGTCCCAGAGAGTCCGATCTAGGAGGCGGACAAGGTGAGGAGGATGACGATAAGGACCCCGAGGAGGATCCTGTTGACTATTCTGCAGATGGAGGAGATGACAGAGATGATGAGGATGAGCCATCGAAGGAGGATGAGGATAATGATGTTGACATGGAGGCTAATGGGGATGAGGAGGAGGAGGAGCACCCAGCTCCTGAAGACCTCTTTGTGTTGCTTTTCCTAGTAATGATCATGCCACATCTGCGGAGGAGACAGAAGACATTCGAGTTGATGAGTCTGGCGGCCACACACCACCACACACCTGCATATGTTTTGTGACAACTAGATTTCTATTCCAGCTCCAAGTACCAACACCAGTATGGTCTGATGCTGAGGTTGCCAGTCTTCTCGCTATATTACTCCACCCATCTTCACCACTCTCAACACCATGATCTTCACCACTTCCACGATACCATCTCCATCCACCTCTCCTCATGGTCTTTACCACTTCCCCAGATACCATCTCTATCACTACCACTATCACCCCCTCACCTGTGTTATCTCTAGCACCACCTCCTAGCCCCATTTGTTCATTAGGCTATCGAGCTGCTATGATCCAGTTGAGAGCTAAGGCCATATCTACTTCCCATTCTCTATCATTGCCACCACCCTTCATACTCTCCCCCACCATATTAGATGCACCATCATCAGGGATAACATCACCCTTGCCCATATCAGTTCCTACTTCATCGCCACCATTGCTACTACCCTCTGCTAGTCGTAGGGAGGACAAACCCGAGGTTACCTTACCACCTCGGAAGAGGTTAGGTATCGCTCTTAGTCCTAGATACGAGGTAGGAGAGAGCTTATCTGCTGCCGCTAGACCGACTGGAGGTCTTAGGGCAGACTATAGCTTTGTAGCTACTATGGATAAGGAGATCAGGCGTGATCCGGAGAGAGAGGTTAGATATGGGATCACTGACTCGTGGGATGAGATAGTTGAGACCCTGCAGGGGGCACAAGTTAGTACTGACACGGAGTTGGGTCGACATATGACAACATTTGAGACTAGGGTTAGGCAAGACACGGATGAGATTTATACGAGGTTAGACGATGAGCAGAGTCAGAGAGCACATGCATATACACGTCATCTGATAGAGACAGAGGCTAGATTGTCCCAAGAGGCTTGGAGGCGATCGATGAATGTGAGTGATCTTGCCCGCGGAGAGGTTATGTCACTGCGCACTACTGTACTGGGTCAGATGTCAGAGATTAGAGAGTTGCATGCTGCTGATCGCAGGAGACAGGTTATGACTTCAGAGATGCTGAAGGCAGACCATAGGAGATCTGTAGAGATAAGTGAGTTGACGATAACTGATCGTACCCGACATCAGCAGCTTATACATACATTGACAGTGATGCAGTCATTACAGGGATAGGTGACCACACTACAGAGATAGGTGACAGCACTATAGGGACAGGTTACATCACTACAGGGACAGGTTACTGCACTACAGGGACAGCAGAGACCCGTTAGAGGTCCTACACAGCCAGAGCTGCCAGAGGAGGCTGGTAGCAGTTCATAGATTAGATCATGTTATGGCTAGTCATTTTGTATATAGCCTACTAAGTATAACAGGTTCAATCCTGGCTAGTAAGGCTTTAGGTTGTTATGTTTATTTAGTAACCTAATCGTTATGATCATTTTGTATCTGAACCATTCATGTGTGTTTTCCAATTTATATATGGAATGGTTGTATTATGTCACGTCTGTAATCGAATTTGTTTATGAATAAATGTCGATTTGGCTATATCTTGTTGATTACAATTCAGTTATATATTTCACTATGTAATGTGATCTCACTTTATTTATCATGTATATGTCATGTCATGGTTATGATTTTATGAAATCTAACGGGTATTGTTAGGTTTCTCTGTGATTGAAGAAAATTGGCACCAAACGAGACCAACAAAAGGTTAAACCAGTCACATACAAACACAGCCCCAATAGAAAATAACAACCACCACCACATCGAGTCAAAAAAATTAAAACTAATTGCCCTTATGCAGGCAATGATTGGCCAAGGTGTCTAACTGCCTCGCTTTGGCTGCTGTAATGCAAACAGGAATGGCGATGACAGCCACACTTCAGGAACGGGTGGTAGAAGACTGAAAGGTTGCCTCAGAGTGACTTGTACCAAGACTTTATGAAGGCAACCTCATATATTTCAAAGGCAGTGAGGGAGTTGTTGAATTAACTCAATGGTTCGAAAGGATGGAGACTGTTTTCCGCATAAGCAACTGCTCTGTGGAAAATCAGATTAAGTTTTAACTTGTACCCTAGCAGGTGCTTCTAACTGTGGTTTCTGTTATACTTGTCAGTCATGATGTTGTATATGCAATGACTTGGGCCGATCTGAGAAAGAAAATGACTGACAAGTACTGTCCAAGGAACGAGATGAAAAAGCTCGAGGCTGAATTGTAGAATTTGAAAGTGAAGGGTACTAATGTGATAGGGTACAACCAATGTTTCTAGGAACTAGCACTGTTGTGTGTTAGGATGTTTCCTGAGGAGTCTGACAAGATTGAAAGGTACGTCGGCGGATTGCCCGACATGATCCATGGAAATATTGTAGCATCAAAGCCGAAAACCATGCAAGAGGCTGTTGAAATGGCCACTGAACTAATGGATAAGAAAGTCAGCACCATTGCTGAAAGACAGGCTGAGAACAAAAGGAAGTTTGAAAACACTTCCCAAAACAATCAAAACCAACAACAACAGAACAAGAGGCAGAACACTGGCAGGGCTTATACTGCAGGGACTGGTGAAAAGAAGCCATACGGGGGATCTAAACCCCTATGCGCTAAATGCAACTATCACCACGACTGTCCGTGTGTTCCAAAATGCCACAAATGTAACAAATTTGGCCATTTTGCCCGTGACTGTAGGAGTGCGGAGTAATCTAACATTGCTAACCATCAGAGGGGCATGGGTCAGGCCTTGAAACCTTATTGCTTTTGAGGTGGTGTTCAAGGGAAACTTCAAGATGGAATGTCCTAAAGCTGAAGAAACAAACAATTTACTGTGGATAATCAGGTTGTAATGACAGGGATCCAAGCCAAATGTGTATGCGGTGAGACATGAAGTGGGACACAACCCTGACTCCAACGTCATGACATGGTAGTTCCTTCTCACAATACCGATATGTTCTATATTATATGATACTGGTGCGATAGGAGTTTTTGTGATCTACTGCATTTAGTTCCCAAATTGATATCACGCCATCTACCTTAGATCACTATTATGATGTCGAACTAGCTGTCGGGGTATTATGGGGTTAAAACACTATCACGTAGGGGTTGCATATTATTTCTCCTGAACCACCCATTCAAAATAAATTTAATGCCATAGAACATGTTAGTTACGTATGCTATAATTGGTATGGATTGGTGTAGCTAAGTACCAGCAATCATTGTGTGCGCCGAAGAAGTTCGTTTGGTATCCCGGGGAAAATGAATGAAAATTAATTGTTCACGGTGACGGAAGCAACCGGGGATACGAGGCTCGTCTGCACATTATCTCGTACTCCAAAATACAAGAATACATGCTAAAAGGGTGTCCAGTCTTTTTGGCACATGTTACTACAAAGGCAGGTGAAGACAAGTTGGAGAAGTAAGCGACTTGAGGATGTACCAATAGTTCGCGATTTCCTGATGTATTTCTCAAGGACCTTGCCGGGTTTCCTACGACTCGGACAAGTGGAATATTCAATCGATTTGATACCTGGTGGTGCACACGCTAGCTCGGGGCATTATCAATTGGCACTCCTTATGAAAATGAAAAAGTGTTGGCGGGAGCAACTAAAAGAACTACCTGACAAAGCTTTATAAGACCTAGTTTCCTACACCGGGGGGTAGCTTACGGTCTTGTTTGATCAAGAAGAAGACGGATCATTCGGGAATGTGCATTGATTACCGGGAATTGAATAAACATATCGTAATGATCCGTTATCCGCTCCCAAGAATTGATTGATTTATTTGATCTAGCTTAAAGGGTTGAGTGTCTCTATCTATGATCGACTTTAGGTGGGTTATCACAATCCCCGAGGGTTCGAGAAGAAGACATTCGAAAGCCGCTTTTCTGAACACGTACGCATTATGAATTCATGTTATGCAATTTGGTTTGACCCTTCGCGCTGTCGTATTCATGACCTTATGAATCAGGTTGTGCAAAACCATATTTGGTTAATGTTGTGGTTTGTCTTTATTGACGATATTCTAATATATCAAAGAACGTAGCAAGAAACACAAAAGAGTACCTTATGCTAATCTTAGAATTGCTTAAGAATGAGGAGTTGTATGCCAAGTTTTCCAAGTTGTGAATTTTAGGATTCCCAAGTACAGTTCACTGGTCACTGTGATGATAGTTGAGGGCATTCCGTCGGATTACCGCAAGATCGAATACATTAAAGATTGGGGCATTCCTTTGTCGCCAAACCAACGGAGATTCGTCAATTTTTAGGTCTTGTTGGGTATTATCGAAGATTCATTGAAAGGTTTTCAAAGATCGCCAAACCAATGACCAAGCTCACCCAGAAGAAGGTCAAGTTTGAGTGGGGTGATAAACAAGAAGCAGCTTTTCAACCATTGAAGCAGAAGTTGTGCAGTGCACCAATCCTGACCTTACCTGAAAGAAGCGAAGATTTTATCGCATACTGCGATGCTTCAAAGAAGGGTTTAGGCACTGTGTTAATGCAAAGAGAAAAGGTGATTGCTTATGCATCATGCCAACTGAAGATTTATGAGAAAAACTATACGACTCCTGATTTAGAACTTGGTGCAGTAGTGTTCGCTCTTAAGATCTGGAGGCACTACCTGTATGGAACCAAGTGCATGGTGTTCACTGATCATAAGAGTCTACAACACATACTTAATCAGAAAGAGTTGAACATGAGGCAACGTCGTTGGTTGGAGTTGCTCAGTGATTACGATTGTGAGATTTGTTATCACCCAGGAAAGGCAAACGTTGTTGCTGATGCTCTAAGCAGGAAGGAGAGAGATCAACCATTAAGAGTTCGAGCCTTAGTCATGACTATTGGCTTGGATCTTCCCAAACAAATCTTGAATGCTCAGACTGAAGCACAAAAACCAAAGAACATCAAGAACGAAGATGTTGGAGGCATGTTGCTTGAAAATGCTAAGGATCCGGAGAAAGTTAGAAAGGAAAAGTTGGAACCGCGTGCGGATGGAACTCTATGCTTCAATGGCAGGAGTTGGTTACCATGTTATGGCGACTTGAGGACTGTGATTATGCACGAGTCCCACAAGTCAAAATACTCTATTCATCCGGGTTCCGACAAGATGTACCAAGATATGAAGAAGCTATATTGGTGGCCCAATATGAAAGCCGACATCGCCACCTATGTTAGCAAGTGTTTGACCTGTGCTAAGGTCAAGGCCGAACATCAAAGACCATCAGGATTGTTGGTACAACCCAAGATACCTGAATGGAAGTGGGACAACATCACTATGGATTTTGTCATGAAGCTTCCTAAGTCATCGCAAGGCTACGACACTATTTGGGTGATCGTTGACCGACTCACTAAGTCTGCAATCTTCGTACCGATAAGAGAGACTGATCCTTTGGATAAACTTGCAAGAATGTACCTAAAGGAGGTTGTCACGAGACATGGAATACCTGTCTCAATCATTTATGATCGTGACCCGAGGTTCGCATCAAATTTCTGGAAGTCACTTTAGAATACTTTGGGTACTAACTTGCATATGAGTACTACGTATCATCCATAAACCAACAGGCAAAGCCAGGACTATTCAAACTCTCGAGGATATGCTACGTGCTTGTGCAATCGACTTTGGAAAGGGTTGGGTTAACCATTTTCCATTAGTCGAGTTCTCTTATAACAATAGCTATCATACTAGCATCAAGGCCGCACCATTTGAAGCACTTTATGGTCGAACGTGTCGTTCACCTATTTGTTGGACCGAAGTTGGAGAAGCTTAAATCCTCGGTCCAGAACTAATTCAAGAGACAACTGAGAAAATCGTCCAAATCAAGCAAAGGATGCAAGCCGCTCGTGATCGACAGAAGAGTTACGCCGATCTGAAGCGTAAAACGATGGAATTCCAAGTCAGGGATAAAGTTATGCTTAAAGTTTCGCCTTGGAAAGGGGTCGTACATTTTGGCAAACGGGGGAAGTTAAACCCCATGTATGTTGGACCTTTCAAGGTGTTAGAAAAGGTTGGAGAGGTTGCTTACAAGCTCGAGCTTCCAGAAGAGCTAAGCAGGGTTCACAATACATTTCATGTATCCAATTTGAAGAAGTGTTATGCTGACGAACCGTTAGCCGTTCCGTTGGATGGACTTCATTTTGATGACAAGCTTCAGTTTGTCTAGGAACCCGTCAAGATCGTGGACCGTGAAGTTAAACAGTTGAATCGAAGCCGCATCCCATTAGTCAAGGTTTGATGGAACTCCAAACGAGGTCCTGAGTTTACGTGGGAACACGAGGATCAATTCCGGAAGAAATACCAACATCTGTTCACTAAGACCGCACCGGCATCAGGTTCCGCGTCTTAAGCCTTGAGAACAAGGCTCACTTAACGGGGGAAAACAATAACACCCCATGTTTTAGGGTCATTGACGTCGTCAATAAATCCACAATGTATCTTTTCTATTGTACGCGTTTGCTTTAAATCGTAAACGTTAAGTTAAATCGCGTACGCTAAATATTAGCGTTCAATGTAAACGGGCATCAGACGATTAAATGTTTACATCAATCAAGTGTTAAATAATTATTTTGAGAATAATTATGGTCTTTGTTCATTTTATTTTTATTGGTTACGTAAATTTGTTACGTTTCGCGATAAAGTATGTTTTAGACATACCCGGAACCACCTTAATTAGTCTACGCTTCAACGAATACTTATTTTTGCATCCAACAGTCAAAGTTTTATTAAACTTTACCCAAGTTAATATTATTTTTCACTTTGTTCATAAGAAATAAACCAATACATGAATCATGTACAAAATAAATACTTGTATGTAAAATCTATAACTTGTAACTTACATGTATTCCACTAGATATTATGTTAGATATCAAAAGGCTTCTAGAAGCCTTCCCCCCTCCTAATCCATGGCACAACAACAACAATGGGACAATGAGCACACAAAATACACCAAGTTGGCTTGTACAAATACTAACTCATTAAAACCTAGCTAGTATTGTCCCAATTTGACTAAGATCTTTCCTTAAGACCCTCATTTGTGTTTCTTGACCACTATTGCAATCTTTTGACTAGTCTTTTACCATATATACTAGTACACATGCAAGAACACATAGATAACAAGAACACTTAACCAAAAATCAAACAAAAACCTCTCTTCCTCCTCTCTTTTAGCCCACGGCTCAAAACACCCCATTTAAATAAACCATACAAAATTTTCTACATCATATACAAGCATACACACATCATTTCTAAGATATACTAAGGTGTTTGCAAGCCTTGGTTAACCATTTACAAGTGTTGAAGCAAGAAAAGGAAACTAGGGTTTTCATTTGGAAAGTTAGGGTTTCTTGGTTACAAGCTTTGGTTTTTAATCCAAACAAGGGTTTAGATTTTGTTGGTTATCATCATCATTCATCATAAGGTCATCTAGAAATCTTTATGTTCTTACATTTATCATTATATGCATATGTTAGTTCTATATAGCAAGAATCACCATTTAAGATTTTTAAACATGTAAAAAGAGTTCTTACTTGTGATCATCATTTTGTACACTATTACATATGTTGTGATATTGATAATATCCTGTTAAAATGGATCTACAAGTGTTATACCATGTTGGTTAAGTGTAAAAATGAATATATACAAATTAGGGTTTTCAAGGTTACTTAATATGTTACAAGTAAAAGTATTGCAAATGACTTGTAAATTTTGTTCATTGACTTTTGTTTATGTTATGTGAATACTAAAATGAGGTTACAATGGAAGTATAGATATGGTACACTCATGGTTTATGTATAAAAATGGATATGTATAAACTAGTGATTAAAGTTTACTTAAGAAAAGTATGGTTTAAAAGATGTTGTTATGGACTTGTTATCATGGACTTTTGGACAAGATATAGACTAATGGACTTTATTATATGTAAGACATATAATATATATATGGTATAAAAGATTTGTGGTAATTTACAAAGTTGGAAGTTATAAAAACAAAGTTTACATATGGATTCAAGAAAGACATCCAAACTTTCTGTTTTAATTCGACATACAACCTGTCCATTTTATATTTTTATAAAATAGTACGTCTCATGACGATTCCAAAAAGCTAAGAAACTCGAAAAACGGATTAATAACGAAAAAGATACGCTAATTACGAGTTATACGTTAATTAAACGGGTTTATAAAATAACTTTTATAAAAACAAGTTATAAAACTTATACAAACAGAAGGTTTGACATTTTTATTAAATCACACATATTTTTAGGATTCCAAAATGATAAGAAACGTAATTTCTCAATCAAAAACGAAGAAGTTACGAATTACGCGTGTTTACGACAATAAATACTTTTATAAAAGTTACTATTCATGACAGAAACTTTTAGTTTTTTTAAACCAGATAAATCAATAGAACTTTCAATTACGAGAACGTGCCCAAAAGAATCGCTAAAAACGGAGCTATAACGAAGAAAATACGACATTTACGAGTTTACGATAACAAAAACTATATAAATAAATTTTTGATCTGGTGTGAAGAGTAAAAGTTACCGTTCCGCTGCGACCCAATTTGGGGGTGTTACAGATTGGTATCAAGAGCCAAGGTTATAGAGAATCGGGTCAAATGTTTTTGCTGGACTATAACCGTTTTCAAACATTGAATTCATACAAAGGGGTTTTACACGGGACATACATATGTGCATACATTCATGCATACACTACTTGTTGCATTAGTTGGTTGGACTAGATGCATTCATAATTGATATACTTGTTATGATATAAATGTATATTACTATAAGAGTCTTATATTAAATACTAATATAAGCTATTTTGAATTTTCAGATTTAGTCATGTCAGATTCGGATGAATCGGGGGTTACATACACGGAGATTTCCAGCCCATTTGAGGGTTTATCAGACATAGGATCACCGAGAGCCAATGATCACGAGTACCTTGAGTTTCCTTGGATGCTATAGGACCCATACGTGGAGGCCACTCTTCAGGCCCCACCCTCTCCAGAT
The DNA here is from genome assembly GCA_026074375.1 of Tanacetum coccineum. Taxonomy (NCBI): domain Eukaryota; kingdom Viridiplantae; phylum Streptophyta; class Magnoliopsida; order Asterales; family Asteraceae; genus Tanacetum; species Tanacetum coccineum. The sequence goes on from BQNB010002131.1 coordinate 33,220, forward strand.
TACGTGCCTGGCCTTGAGGAGCCAGAGCAGGCACCACCTTCGCCAAATTATGTTCCAGGACCAGAGCATGCTGATGATGTGATTGTTTTTGAGGATCAGCCAGATACTGAGGATGCCTCACCCACTGCTCAGTCACCTGACTATGTCCCAGAGTCCGATCCTGAGGCGGATCCGGAGGAGGATGACGATAAGGACCCCGAGGAGGATCCTGTTGACTATTCTGCTGATGGTGGAGATGACGGAGACGATGAGGATGATGATGTTAACATAGAGGCTGATGAGGATAAGGAGGAGGAGGAGCACCCAGCTCCTGCCGACTCTGTAGTTGTTGCTTTACCAGCTACGGATCAGGCCCCATCTACGGAGGAGAGCCGTTCGAGACTGATGAGTCTGCGGCCACACCACCACCACACCCTGAATATCGTGTGACAGCTAGGATTTTTATTCCAGCTCCAGTACCTACACCAATATGGTCTAATACAGAGGTTGCCAGACTTCTCGCTATATCTACTCCACCATCATCACCTTTGTATCAAACATTTGTTAAATCCAATGTATCAGTTTTTATACGACTTTTTGGTCGTTCTATATATATCTTGTGTTTTTTGTATGAGAAGTAACACGCCCCATACCCTTATTCCGCTGCGACCCAATTTGGGGGTGTTACAGATTGGTATCAAGAGCCAAGGTTATAGAGAACCAGGTCAAATGTTTTTGCTGGACTATAACCATTTTCAAACATCGAATTCATACAAAGGGGTTTTTACACGGGACATACATATGTGCATACATTCATGCATACACTACTTGTTGCATTAGTTGGTTGGACTAGATGCATTCATAATTGATATACATGTTAGGATATAAATGTATATTACTATAAGAGTCATATATTAAATACTAATATAAGCTATTTTGAATTTTCAAATTCAGTCATGTCAGATTCGGATGAATCAGGGGTTACATACACGGAGGTTTCCAGCACATTTGAGGGTTTATCAGACATAGGATCACCGAGAGCCGATGATCACGAGTACCTTGAGATGCCTTGGATTGCCTGAGGACCCATACGTGTGAGAGATCTTCAGGCCCAACCCTCTTCCAGATTACGTGCCTGGGCACTGAGGAGCCAGAGGCAGGCACCACCTTCGCCAGATTATGTTCCAGGCCTAGAGCATGCTGATGATGAGATTGTTTCTGAGGATCAGCCATATGCTAAGGATGCCTCACCACTACTCACGTTCACCTGGACTATGTTCCGGATTTGGAGTCCGATCATGAGGCGAACTCAGAGGGGATGACGATGAGGACCATGAGGAGATCCTGGTGACTATCCTGCTGACGGAGGGAGGATGACGAGATGTATCGAGGATGAGCCATTTTTTTTTTTCAGAGGAGGATAAGGATGATGATGTTGACATAGAGGCTGATGAGGGAATGAGGAGGAGGAGGAGCACCCAGCTCCTGCCGACTCCGTAGTTGTTGCTTTACCAGCTACGGATTAGGCCCCATCTGCGGAGGAGACAGAGCCGTTCGAGACTGATGAGTCCTGCAGCCAATACCAACCACCATTCCATGCATTATCGTGTGACAGCTAGGATTTCTATTCCAGCTCCAGTACCTACACCAGTATGGTCTGATGCAGAGGTTGCCAGACTTCTCGCTATATCTACTCCACCATCATCACCACTCTCCCCATGGTCTTCACCACTTCCCCAGATACCTTCTCCACCACTACCCCCTTTATACCATTCCACTACCACTATCACCCACCCCTCACTTGTGTTATCTCCAGCACTACCTCATTAGCCCCATTTGTCATTGGGCTATCGAAGCTGCTATGAATCCGGATGAGAGTTGGAAGGCCGCATCATCTACTTCCCCATTCTATACCCCATTACCACACCCTTCACATACTCTCCCTCCTTGATCAGATGCACCATCATTTGGGTACCACACACTTGCAATTTTCAGTTCCTACTTCATCAACACAATTGCTACACCCTATGCAAGTCGTTAGGGAGGTACCAGACCCGAGGTTACCTACCACCTCGGTAGAGGTTAGGTTATCGCTTTCTTGATCTAGATACGAGGTAAGAGAGAGCTCTTCTGCTGCTACTGCTAGACCGGCTAGAGGTCTTAGGGCAGACTATGGATTTGTAGCTACTATGGATAGGGAGATCAGGCGTGATCCGGAGGAGTGAGGTTGGATTATGGTGATACCGATCGTGGGATGAGGATAGTTTGTGAACTCTGCAAGGGACCAGTTAGTACTGACACGGAGTTGGGTCTCGACATTAGGAAAGCATTTGAGAATGAGGTTAGGCAAGGGAACACTGATGAGATTTATACGAGGTTAGACGATGAGCAGAGTCAGAGACAACTATTGGCTGGTCGGCTCAATATGTTGTTTAGAGACAGACGAGCGCATGCATATACACGTCATCTGATGGAGAAAGAGGCTAGATTGTCTTGAGAGGCTTGGAGGCGATCGATGGATGCGAGTGATCTTGACTCTTGCCTGCGGAGAGGTTATGTCACTACGCACTACCGTACTGGGTCAGATGTTAGAGATTAGAGAGTTGCATGCTGCTGATCGCAGGAGACAGGCTGTGACTTTAGAGATGCTGAAGGCAGACCATAGGAGATCTGCAGAGATGAGAGAGTTGAGGACAGCTGATCGTACCCGACAGCAGCAGCTTATACAGACATTGACAGTGATGCAGTCATTACAGGGACATGTGACCACACTACAATGACAGGTGACAGCACTACAGGGACAGGTTACCGCACTACATGGACAGCAGGGACCCTTTGGAGGTCCTGCACAGCCAGAGCTGCCAGAGGAGGCTGGTAGCAGTTCATAGATTAGATCATGTTATGGCTAGTCATTTTGTATATAGCCTACTAAGTATTACGGGTTTAATCCCGGCTAGTAAGGCTTTAGGTTGTTATGTTTATTTTGTAACCTAATCGTTATGATCATTTTGTATCTGAACCATTCATGTATGTTTTCCAATTTATATATGGAATGGTTGTATTATGTCACGTCTGTAATCGAATTTGTTATGAATGAATGTCGATTTAGTTTTATCATTGTTGATTACAATTCAGTTGTATATTTCACTGTGTGATGTGATCTCACTTTATTTATCATGTATATGTCATGTCATGGTTATGATTTTATGAAATCTAATGGGTATTGTATTTTCTTGTGATTGAAGAAAATGGCACCAAAACGAGCCACAAGGTCAACACCGGTCACAACAACCCCAGCCAACAGCAACCACCCCACCAAAATCGGTCAACTAAATGCCCTAACTTCAGGCAATCATTGACCAAGGTGTCACTGCCGCTTTGGCAGCACGTGATGCAAACAGGAATGGCGATGACAGCCATACTTCGGGAACGGGTGGCAGAAGGACTGAACGCGTTGCTCGAGAATGCACTTACCAAGACTTTATAAAGTGCAAACTTCTATATTTCAAAGGCACTGAGGGAGTTGTTAAATTAACTCAATGGTTCGAAAGGATGGGAGATATTTTCCGCATAAGCAACTGTTCTGTGGGGAAAATCGGATTAAGTTTTCCCACTTTACTCTTCTAGTAGGTTGCTCTAACATGGTGGAATTCCCATGTTATGACTGTCAGTCATGATGTTGCATATGCAATGACTTGGGCCGATCTGAGAAAGAAAATGACTGACAAGTACTGTCCAAGGAACAAGATGAAAAAGCTCGAGGCTGAATTGTGGAATTTGAAAGTGAAGGGTACTGATGTGAATATTGTACAGAACCAACGTTTTTTTCCCAGGAACTAGCACTGCTGTTGTGTTTTAAAGGGGATGTTTTCGGAGGAGTATGACAAGATTGAAAATAAGTTGGCGGATATTAACCGACATGATCCATGGAATATTTGTAGCATCAAAAGCCGAAAAACATGCATAGAGGCTGTTTGAATATGGCAATGAACTAATGGATAGAAAAGTCTAGCACCATTGCATGAAAGACAGGCTTCGAGAACAATAAGGAAGTTTGAAAAAACACTTCCCGAAACAATCAAAACCAACAACAACAGAACAAGAGGCAGAACACTGGCAGGGCTTATACTGCAGGGACTGGTGAAAAGAAGCCATACGAGGGATCTAAAACCCTATGCGCTAAATGCAACTATCACCACGACTGTCCATGTGCTCCAAAATGCTACAAATGCAACAAATTTAGCCATTTTCCTGTGATTGTAGGAGTGCGGGAAATGCCAACAATGCTAACAATCAGAGGGGCACTGGGTCAGGCCAAAAACCTACTTGCTTCGAGTGTGGAGTTCAAGGACACTTCAAGAGGGAATGTCCAAAGCTGAAGAACAACAAAAACCGTGGAAATCAAGTTGTTAATGACAGGGCTCCAGCCAAATTGTATGGCGAGTTGGACATGCAGGATCTAACCCAGACTCCAACGTTCCGTGTACGGGTACTGTTCCTTTACCTCAATAAACAACTGCTATGGCTTCTTACTGCATTTAGTTCCCAATTGATATCCGCCAATCTACCTTAGATCAATATTATGATGTCGAACTAGCTGACGAGAGAATAATTGGGTTAAACACTATCCTTAAGGGTTGCACATTAAATCTCCTGAACCACCCATTCAACATAAATTTAATGCCCGTAGAACTTGGTAGTTTCGACGCTATAATTGGTATGGATTGGTTGGCAAAGTACCAAGCAATCATTGTGTGTGCCGAGAAGATCGTTCGTATCCCCTGGGGAAATGAAACATTAATTGTTCATGGTGACGGAAGCAACCGGGGACACGAGGCTCGTCTGCACATTATCTCGTACTCTAAAACACAAGAATACATGCTAAAAGGATGTCCAGTCTTTTTGGCACATGTCACTACAAATGAGGTTGAAGACAAGTCAGAGAAGATGCGACTTGAGGATGTACCAATAGTTTGAGATTTTCCTGAAGTATTTCCTGAGGACTTGTCGGGTCTTCCTCCGACTCGACAAGTGGAATTTCAAATCGATTTGATACCTGGTGCTGCACCCGTAGCTCGGGCGCCTTATCGATTGGCACCTTCTGAAATGAAAGAGTTGTCAGAGCAACTAAAAGAACTATCTGACAAAGGCTTTATAAGACCCAGTTCCTCACCCTGGGGAGATCCGGTCTTGTTTGTCAAGAAGAAAGACGGATCATTCCGGATGTGCATTGATTACCGGGAATTGAATAAACTAATGGTGAAGAAGCGTTATCCACTTCCAATAATTGACGATCTATTTGATCAGCTTCAAAGGTCGAGTGTCTACTCAAAGATCGACCTAAGGTCAGGTTATCACCAACTGAGGGTTCGAGAAGAAGACATTCCAAAAACCGCTTTCAGGACTCGTTACGGCCATTATGAATTTCAATTTATGCCGTTTGGTTTGACAAACGCACCTGCCGTATTCATAGACCTTATGAATCGGGTGTGCAAACCATATTTGGATAAATTCATGATTGTCCTTATTGACGATATTCTGATATATTCAAAGAACAAGCAAGAACACGAAGAGCACCTTAAGCTAATCTTAGAATTGCTTAAGAAAAGATGGAGTTGTATGCCAAATTTTCCAAGTCTGTGAATTTTTGGATTCCCAAAGTACAGTTCCTTGGTCACGTGATTGATAGTGAGGGCATTCACGTGGATCCCGCCAAGATCGAATCCATTAAAGATTGGGCATCTCCTAAGTCGCCAACGGAGATTCGTCAATTTTTAGGTCTTGCTGGGTATTATCGAAGATTCATTGAAGGGTTTTCGAAGATCGCCAAACCAATGACCAAGCTCACCCAGAAGAAGGTCTTCCATGTTGAGTGGGAGTGATAAACAAGAGCAGCTTTTTCAATGTTGACAGAAGAGTTGTGCAGTGCACACCAATCCTGGCCTTACCTGAAGGAAGCGAAGATTTTATCGCATACTGCGATGCTTCAAAGAAGGGTTTGGGCGCTGTGTTAATGCAAAGAGAAAAGGTGATTGCTTATTGTCACGCCAACTGAAGATTCATGAGAAGAACTATACGACTCATGATTTGGAACTTGGAGCAGTAGTGTTCGCTCTCAAAATTTAGAGGCACTACCTGTATGGAACCAAGTGCACGGTGTTCACTGATCATAAGAGTCTACAACACCTTCTTAATTAGAAAGAGTTGAACATGAGGCAACGTCGTTGGTTGGAGTTGCTCAGTGATTACGATTGTAAGATTCGTTATCACCCAGGAAAGGCAAACGTTGTTGCTGATGCTCTAAGCAGGAAGGAGAGAGATCAACCATTAAGAGTTTGAGCCTTAGTCATGACTATTGGCTTGGATCTTCCTAAACAAATTTTGGATGCTCAGACTGAAGCACGAAAACCAGAGAACATCAAGAACGAAGATGTTGGAGGTATGTTGGTTGAAAATTCTAAGGATCCGTAGAAGCTTAGAACGGAAAAGTTGGGGAACCCCGCTGTTTTTGGCAAGGTTGCACCATTCTCTATGACTTCCTACAGTGCATAGTCTATCATCTGGATGTATTGTTCAATCCTCATCCTCTATAACTCAAACTCACCCGGTTTGAGCATGGGAACTTTGGATGCAGCCACCATGTGTGCAGAATCTTGATCCATATCTTCTAGCAAAGTTTCTCAAAGCAACAAGCTCTGATACCACTTGTTGATCCCACTTCAATAGATCGAATTCCTTAAGCTTGTATAAGGATTAGTTATATTAGATAAATCTAACACAACTATAGTAGAAACTTTGTTTGAATGTATTAAAGATTATGCGGAATCTAATCTTTAATATTAAGAAGAACTATCAATGAAACAGTAATTATATGAACATATAATTCAACAAACAAAAGCTCCAATATTATTAATAATACGAATACTCTCAAAGTATTAGGGTTACAAAGACCTTGAAGCTATGATAATTCTATGAATGACTCGTATCAAACTCTATGCCCTAGAACCTCCTTTTATACACCAAGGAGTCCTAAATGGCTTACAATACTTTCCTAAGAATATCAAATCTTTTAAACAAATAAGTTATACATATCTTTTACACAAATAACTCATATAAATCACATAAGCAGTACTAACTAACTCAGCAGTACTAACTTCTTCACTAGCAGCATTAACTCCTTCAGCAGCATTAACTTTGTACTAACAATAGTAACTTTTATACTAGTAGTAGTAACTACTTAGCAGTTTTTCTTCTAAGTCTCTGAGCAGCATTAATATGCACTAGCAGTAGTAACTTTACACTAGCAGTAGTAACTGTGTACTAGTAGTAGTAAACACTTAACAATTTTCTCTAAAGTTCTTGAGCAGTACTAACACAACTGAGCAGCATTAACTCTGATATGAGCAGTAGTAATACTAGCAGCATTAAGAAGGCTTTTAATCCCAACATTATCCTACTAACAGAGATGATGGTGAGGAGGAGGAGGAGTCCTTCAGAGATGATGTTGATGATGAGGAGGAGGACGAGGATGAGGAGGAGGAGGAGCACCCAGCTCTGGCCGACTCTGTCCTACCACCTGTACACCGTGTTATGGCTAGGATGTCTGTTCAAGCTCAGACACCCATATCACTTCCTTCAGATACAGAGGTTGCCAGACTTCTTGCCATACCTACTCCACCACCATCACCACTCTCTCCATTGTCATCACCACTACCCCAGATACTATCACCACCATTACCTGTATCACCTCCACCACTACCCGCTAGTCTTACTTATCCTTTGGGATATAGAGCTGCTATGATCCAGTTGAGAGCCGAGTCACCATCTACTTCCCATCCACTACCACTACCATCACCTATTGTACTTCCACATACCAGGGCATAGGCATATGTGGCCATGATGAGAGTTGCTATAACATCTCGTGTTTTAGGGTCATTGACGTCGTCAATAAATCCACAATATATCTTTTGTATTGTACGTGTTTGCTTTAAATCGTAAACGTTAAGTTAAATCACGTACGCTAAATATTAGCGTTCAATGTAAACGGGCATCAGACGATTAAATGTTTACATCAATCAAGTGTTAAATAATTATTTTGAGAATAATTATGGTCTTTGTTCATTTTATTTTTATTGGTTACGTAAATTTGTTACGTTTCGCGATAAAGTACGATTTAGACATACCCAGAACCACCTTAATTAGTCTACGCTTCAACGAATACTTATTTTTGCATCCAACACTCAAAGTTTTATTAAACGTTACCCAAGTTAATATTATTTTTCACTTTGTTCATAAGAAATAAACCAATACATGAATCATGTACAAAATAAATACTTGTATATAAAATCTATAACTTGTAACTTACATGTATTCCACTAGATATTATGTTAGATATCAAAAGGCTTCTAGAAGCCTTTCCCCCCTCCTAATCCACGGCACAACAACAACAATCGGACAATGAGCACACAAAATACACCAAGTTAGCTTGTACAAATACTAACTCATTAAAACCTAGCTAGTATTGTCCCAATTTGACTAAGATCTTTCCTTAAGACCCTCATTTGTGTTTCTTGACCACTATTGCAATCTTTTGACTAGTCTTTTACCATATATACTAGTACACATGCAAGAACACATAGATAACAAGAACACTTAACCAAAAATAAAACAAAAACCTCTCTTCCTCCTCTCTTTTAGCCCACGGCTCAAAACACCCCATTTAAATAAACCATACAAAATTTTCTACATCATATACATGCATACACACATCATTTCTAAGATATACTAAGGTGTTTGCAAGCCTTGGTTAACCATTTGCAAGTGTTGAAAGAAAAGGAAACTAGGGTTTTCATTTGGAAAGTTAGGGTTTCTTGTTTACAAGCTTTGGTTTTGTATCCAAACAAGGGTTTAGATTGTGTTGGTTATCATCATCATTCATCATAAGGTCATCTAGAACTCTTTATGTTCTTACTTTTATCAATATATGCATATGTTAGTTCTATATAGCAAGAATCACCATTTAGGATTTTTAAACATGTAAAAAGAGTTCTTACTTGTGATCATCATTTTGTACACTATTACATATGTTGTGATATTGATAATATCATGTTAAAATGGATCTACAAGTGTTATACCATGTTGGTTAAGTGTAAAAATGAATATATACAAATTAGGGTTTTCAAGGTTACATAATATGTTATAAGTAAAAGTATTGCAAATGACTTGTAAATCTTGTTCATGGACTTTTTTTTATGTTATGTGAATACTAAAATGAGGTTACAATGGAAGTATCGATATGGTACACTCATGGTTTATGTATAAAAATGGATATGTATAAACTAGTGATTAAAGTTTACTTAAGAAAAGTATGGTTTAAAAGATGTTATTATGGACTTGTTATCATGGACTTTTAGACAAGATATAGACTAATGGACTTTATTATATGTAAGACATATAATATATATATGGTATAAAAGATTTGTGGTAATTTACAAAGTCGGAAGTTATAAAAACAAAGTTTACATATGGATTAAAGAAAGACATCCAAACTTTCTGTTTTAATTCGACATACAACATGTCCATTTTATATTTTTATAAAATAGTACGTCTCATGACGATTCCAAAAAGCTAAGAAGCTCGAAAAACGGATTAATAACGAAAAAGATACGCTAATTTCGAGTTATACGTTAATTAAACAGGTTTATAAAATAACTTTTATAAAAACAAGTTATAAAACTTATACAAACAGAAGGTTTGACATTTTTATTAAATCACACATATTTTTAGGATTCCAAAATGATAAGAAACGTAATTTTTCAATCAATAACGAAGAAGTTACGAATTACGCGAGTTTACGACAATAAATACATTTATAAAACTTTTTTTTTAAAGTTACTATTCATGACAGAAACTTTTATTTTTTTTAAACCTGATAAATCAATATAACTTTCAATTACGAGAACGTGCCCGAAAGAATCGCTAAAAACGGAGCTATAACGAAGAAAATACGATATTTACGAGTTTACGATAACAAAAACTATATAAATAAATTTATGATCTGGTGTGAACAGTAAAAGTTACTGTTCACCAGTAGGTCTAAAATTTGAAAATGTCACATTTTGATAACTCAATTTAATATGAAAACGTGAGCGCAAGAAACACCTCAAACGGACTCGAAACACGAAAGTTACGCCAGTTTTACTACAACGGTGATTATAAACGTTTTAACTTGTTAAACACAATTTTATCAAAACAATTAGATGGTGATTAGCTATATAGAATGATATATGGTAGTAGTTACCCAATGTGATTAGTACTTATACGACCTTAATTTAAATAGGTTGCATCTGACGATTTGCGTGCGTATTATTTGTGATATACTTGATATTCGCTCACTCAAGGTAAGTTCATAGCCCCACGTTTTACATGATTTGTTTTATAAATTTTTGGGGTGAGAAACATGCAATGTTTTATAATTGGACACAAGTGGTTAAGTTTTACATTATGATTATGTGTTTCCTAAGTAGCGATAACCCTAGTTGAGCCCATTATCATGAACTGTCAGTTACTGGATTGTGAGCGCGAATGTTATGAATAGATCTATTGGGATTGACATCCCCGTTTGGGTGATTAGCTATCACTGGGCAAACGAACGTATACCATGTCGAACATAGGATGTTGCGGGTTAGAACATCGACAAGGGCAATGTAGGCCATATATATGGTATTCATTTATGTCGAGCTTCAATGTCATGAACTTAGGGCAACGTAATTACATTTATATGATGTCTGCATCTGTTGCATTATCATACACTTGGGAAATCTTGTGGTCCTACAATATATGATTTATCAAACCTATGAATTCACCAACATTATTGTTGACGTTTTAAAGCAATGTTTTTTCGGAGATCAGTAAGCATAAGGTGCCAAGGATACATTGGTGATTTTTTTTTGGGATGTCATGCTAAAGATATGGTTGCCTTATGATTTGGGAAACTCATGTGTTGTAAACCAGTATCTTTGTAATAATAAGAATGAACCCGTTAAAGCTTCGAGCTATTTGTAACAAACATTTGTTAAATCCAATGTATCAGTTTTACAATGACTTTTTGGTCGTTCTATATACATCTTATGTTATTGATCTAAGAAGTAACACGCCCCGGACCCTTATTCCGCTGCGACCCAATTTGGGGGTGTTACAGTTGCTGCACCATCCACCTACATCTTAGCACCTTGATCAGGGATACTACCATCAGAGACACCACCATCAGGGACACCACAACTTTTACGTATACCATTACCTACTCCATCACCACCTTTGCATCTTCCCTCTACTAACGGTATAGCGGGTGTTTCTGAGGTTACGTTACCACCTCGGAAGAGGTTGTGTATCGCTCTAGGTCTGAGATTTGAGGTCGGTGAGAGTTCATCTGCTCCCACTGCTAAACCTATTGGAGGCTTTAGAGAAGACTATAGATTTGTTGGCACTTTAGATGGTGAGATTAGGCAAGACCCTAAGAGAGAGGTAGGTTATGGGATTACAGATACTTGGGATGAGATGGTTGAGGACATGCAGGGGACACCAGCAGCTACTGATGTGGCAGCACTGAGTTAGAGGATGACAGATTTTGTCACCACTGTTAGGCAGGACACAGATGAGATTTATGGGAGATTGGATGATGCACATGTCATTGATGAGCGGTCAGCTTAACATGCTGTGTAAAGATAGACGCGCCCATGCTCGCACTGCTAGACTGATGAAGACTGAGGCCAGACTTTCTCATGAGGTTTAGGTACAATTGATGGATGCTAGTTATACCGCCCATTCTGAGGTGAGAGCACTACGGACTACGGTATTAGCACAGTAGACTGAGATCGGGGAGTTGCGGGCAACAGAACGTAGGAGACAAACACAGCTCACAGAGGCATTGACACTGATGAGGACACTGCAGATACAAGTGATAGCACTCCAGAGTCAGTAGGAACCCGCTAGCGGTCCAGCACGTCTTGAGATACCGGAGGAGGCCAGTAGTAGTTCGTATATTTGGTTATGTTGTAGCTATGTTGTATAGCCTAATAAGTATTACGAGGTAACTCCCGGCTAGTAAGGCTTTAGGTTGTTTATATTTCATTTTGTAACCTAATGGTAGTGATCCTTTTGTAACTAAATCAGGTCATGTATGTTTCCAGATTATATATGGAAGGGATGTATTATGTCATGTCTGTAATCAAATTTATTATGATTAAATGTCGATTTAGCTACACCGTTGTTAATTTCAATTTAGTTGTATATTTCACTATGCGATCTGATCTCACTTTATTTATTATGTATATGTCATGTCATTGTTATGATTTTATGAAATTTAATGGGTATTATATTTTCTTGTGATTTGAAGAAAATGTCACCAAAAATAACCACCAGATCAACACCAGCCAAAACAACCACCCCACTACTTCTGTGACTGATGAGCAACTTAAGAGACTGATCGACCAAGGCGTTGCTGATGCATTGGCAGCACGTGACACTGACAGAAGCCAAAATGGCAAAGATAGTCATGATTCAGGAACGGGTGTAAGGGGGCAAGCTCCTCCTGCTCGTGAGTGCACTTACCCAGACTTCATTAAATGCAAACCCCTATACTTTAAGGGTACTGAAGGAGTCATCGAGTTGACTCAGTGGTTTAAAAGAATGGAAACTGTGTTCCATATAAGCAACTGCTCTGTGGAAAATCAAATCAAGTTTTCCACTTGTACTCTTCTTGGAAGTGATCTAACGTGGTGGAACTCCTACGTTAAGATTGTTGGTCACGATGTTTCTTATGCAATGACTTGGACAAACCTGAAAAAGAAGATGACCGACAAGTACTGCCCTAGGGGCGAGGTTAAGAAACTTAAGGGTGATATGTGGAATTTGAAGGTTAAAGGTACCAACGTGGTAGGCTATAACCAACGATTTCAGGAACTGGCATTGATGTGGGCTAGGATGTTTCCTGAAGAGTCGGACAAGATTGAGAAATATGTCGGTGGTTTGCCCGACATGATTCACGGAAGTGTAATGGCATTTAAGCCAAAAACCATGTAGGATGAAATTGAATTTGCAACTAAGCTGATGGATAAGAAGATCCACACTTTTGCCGAACGATAAAGTGAAAACAAAAGAAAGCAAGATGATAACCAACAACAACAACAAAAGGCAGAAAACTGGTAGGGTTTATGCTGCAGCACCTGGTGAGAAGAAACCATACGAAGGATCTAAACCTTTGTGCCCAAAATGCAACTATCACCACGACGGTCAGTGTGCTCCAAAATGCCACAAGTGCAATGAAGTTGGCCATCTGGCTTGTGACTGTAGGAGTACTACAAATGCCAACACTGCTAACAACCAAAGGGGCATTGGGTAGGTCAGAAACCTACTTGTTATGAATGTGGAGGCCAGGGACATTTCAAGAGGCAGTGTCCAAAGCGGAAAAACAACAACCGTGGTAACCAAGCTGGAAATGGCAATGCTCCAGCGAAAGTGTATGCGGTAGGCTGTGCAGGGACAAACCCAGACTCAAACGTCGTTACGGGTACGTTCCTTCTAAAAAACCGCTATGCTTTTATCTTATTTGATACTGGTGCTGATAGAAGCTTTGTGTCTACTGCATTTAGCTCCCAAATTGATATCACACCATCTACCTTAGATCATTATTATGATGTTGAACTAGCTGACGGGGGAATATTTGGGTTAAACGCTATCATTCGGGGTTGTACATTAAATTTCTTAAATCACCCATTCAAAATAGACTTAATGCTCGTAGAACTTGGTTGTTTCGACGTCATAATTGGTATGGATTGGTTGGTAAAGTACGAAGCTGTCACTGTTTGTGCCGAGAAAATAGTTCCTATTCCCTGAGGAAATGAAACCTTAATTGTTCATGGTGACGGAAGCGACCGGGGAAACAAGACTTGTTTGAACATCATCTCGTGCACTAAAACACAGAAGTACATGCTAAAAGGATGTCCTATCTTTTTGGCACATGTTACTACAAAGGAGACTGAAGACATGTCGGAGAAGAAGTGACTTAAGGGCGTACCAATCGTTTGAGAATTTCCTGAAGTATTTCCTGAGGACTTGCCAGGTCTCCCTTTGACTCGACAAGTGGAATTCCAAATCGATTTGATACCTAGTGCTGCACCAGTAGCAAGGGCACTTTATCGATTGGCCCCATTCGAAATGAAGAAATTATCAGACCAACTCCAAGAACTTTCTAACAAGGGATTCATAAGTCCCAATTCCTCACCTTGGGGAGATCCGGTCTTGTTTCTAAAGAAGAAGGATGGATCATTTCGAATGTGCATTGACTACCGAGAGCTGAATAAGCAAACGGTGAAAAATCGTTATCCACTCCCAAGGATCAATGATTTATTTGATCAACTACAAGGATCCAACATTTATTCTAAGATAGACATGCGATCGGGTTATCACCAGCTTCGCTTACGCGAAGATATTTCGAAGACGGAATTCAGAACTCGATATGGTCATTACGAGTTCCAAGTTATGTCATTTGGTTTGACGAATGCACCGGCGGTATTTATGGATCTCATGAATTGGGTGTGCAAGCCATATTTGGATAAGTTTGTGATTGTTTTTATTGATGATATCCTTATCTAATCAAGGAACAAGAAGGAACATGAAGAACATCTTAAGGCAATTCTCTAATTGCTTAAGAAAGAGGAGTTATACGCTAAATTCTCTAAATGCGAATTTGGATTCCCAAGGTACAATTTCTTAGCCACGTGATTGATAGTCAAGTCATTCACGTGGATCCCGCCAAGATTGAATCCATTAAAGATTGGGTATCTCCTAAAACACCAATGGAGATTCGGCAATTTTTAGGCCTTGCTGGGTATTACCGAAGATTCATCGAAGGATTTTTGAAGATCGCCAAGTCAATAACCAAGCTTACACAGAAAGGAGTTAAGCTTGATTGGGGTGAAAAGGCAAAAGCAACGTTTCAACTGATTAAGAAGAAGTTGTGTAGTGCATCAATTCTGGCTTTACATGATGGAAGTGAAGATTTTATCGTATACTATGATGCTTCGATCAAAGGTTTGGGCGTTGTATTGATGCAAAGAGAGAAGGTGATTGCTTATGCATCACGCTAAATGAAGATTCATAAGAAGAAATATACGACTCATGATTTGGAACTTGGAGCAGTAGTGTTTGCTTTAAAAATCTAGAGACACTATTTGTGTGGAACCAAGTGTACGATGTTCACAGATCACAAGAGTTTACAACACATTCTTGATCAAAAGGAGTTGAACATGAGACAACGTCGTTGGTTAGAGTTGCTTAGCGATTACGACTGTGAAATACGTTACCACCCGAGGAAAGCAAACGTAGTGGCCGATGCCTTAAGCTGTAAAGAACAGAATAAGCCATTACGGGTTCGAGCCTTAGTCATGACTATTGGTTTGAATCTCCCTAAGAAAATTTTGGAAGCTCAAATAGAGGCACATAAACCAAAGAACATCAACAATGAAGATGTAGGAGGTATTATCAAGAAGGATATACCGAAGGAGAAGTTGGAACCCCATGTGGATGGAACTCTATGCTTAAATGGAAGGAGTTGGTTACCCTGTTATGGCGATTTGAGGACTGTGATCATGCACGAGTCCCACAAGTCAAAATATTAGTGGCCCAATATGAAGGCCGACAACACCACCTATGTTAGCAAATGTTTGACATGTGCTAAGGTCAAGGCTGAACACCAAAGGCCATCGGGTCTGTTGGTGCAACCCGAGATACCTCAATAGAAGTGGGATAATATCACAATGGATTTAATCACAAAGCTTCCTAAGCCGTCACAAGGTTATGATACCATTTGGGTAATTATCACGCTAGCATCAAGGAGTGGGATAACAGTTATCACGCTAGCATCAAGGATGCACCGTTTGAAGCACTTTACCATTGAAAGTGTCGTTCACCTGTTTGTTGGGCTGAGGTTGGAGAAGTTTAACTCACTAGTCCAGAAATAGTCCAAGAGACGACCGAGAAGGTCATTCAAATCAAGAAAAGAATTCAAGCCGCTCATGATTGACAACAGAGTTACGCCGATTTAAAGCGTAAGCCGATGAAATTTCAAGTTGGAGATAGAGATAGACTCAAGGTTTTGCCTTGGAAAGGAGTAGTACATTTTGGCAAACAGGGGAAGCTAAACCCCAGATATGTTGGACCTTTCAAAGTGTTGGAAAAGGTTGGAGTCGTTGCTTACAAGCTTCCACTTCCTCAAGAGCTGAGCAGGTTCATAATACGTTTCATGTATCCAACTTGAAGAAGTGTTACACCAACGAACCATTAGCCGTTCTGTTGGATGGACTCTACATTGATGACACGCTTCATTTTGTCGAGGAACCAGTCGAAATCATTGATCATGAAGTTAAACGATTAAAACAAAGCCGCATTCCAATCATTAAGGTTCGATGGAACTCTAGGAGACGTCCTGAGTTTACATGGGAACGTGAAGACCAATTCCGAAAGAAATATCCACACCTCTTCACAAAGACCGCACCGTCGTCAAGTGTCGCGTCTTAAGCCTTGAGGACAAGGCTCATTTAATGGGGGGAGACTGTAACAATCTATATTTTTTGTCATTATACGACATTATATATTTCACTATTTATTTTAGTTTTAATCGTTAAGTTAAATCGCGTAAGCTAAAAAATATCATTCAACGTAAACGGGCATCAAACTATTAAATTTTTATGTCAAATAAGTGTTAGATAATTATTTAGAGGATAATTATTAACTTTGCACATTTTATTTTTATTGGTTACGTAAAGTGTTTACGTTTCACAATAAAATATGCTTAGGCATTCCCAAAACCACCAAACTTTTCTACGCTAACAAATACCCATTATTATACTCAATACTTAAAGTTTTTATAAAACTTTACCATTGTTATCACCTTTGCCAAATTTACCATGAAAGAACCAAACCAAGACATACACTTTACTAGTTTATACTTCTACATTAAACCTTATAAATTTAAATTCAAGTATAGCTAGATATTTATATAAGATATCAAAATCACCAACTACCACCTCCCCCCCTTATTTTTGTGTGATGATTCACATCCTAGGGGACATTTAGAACACAATTCACTAACTAAGGTACATGTACATCTAGGGATCATTAAAACTTCATGGTATGACTAGTGTTTTACCATTTTCTTCCATGATTTACTCCTCTTGTCTAAGACTTTCTACAAGTGGTCTTGACTAAGTCCTAGTGATATATAAAGAGTGGTAACTAGATAGAAGAACACACACTTCATTTGCATAATAAAAACTTCACTCATCTCTCTTGTCTCTCCCTCCTAGCCACAGCTTGAAACAAACACCCTTACCAAATCCATACAATTTTATTTACCATACATTTAAGTGATCTAACAACATATCTAAGATATACCAAGAAGGTTTAAAGGTTTAGTTAAGCATTTACAAGGGTTAAACAAGGAAGGTTTAAGTTAGGGTTTCTTGAAGGAAATTAGGGTTTCTTTGTCTTGGAAGCTTGGGTTTATTATCTAAAATAGGGTTTAGATCTTTTATTTCTTCATCATTCTTCATACTAAGGTTATCTAAAACCCTTAAACTCTTTACAGTTGTGATTTCATATGTATATTATGTTTATATAGTGAATCACCATATAAGAATATTATTAACTTGTAAAATGGATTTTTACACTTGGTTATGGTTTGATATACATTTACATATGTTATATAGATGTTAATATCATGTTGGAATGGAAGTATAAGTATTGTACAAGTGTTGGTTTATCTATAAAAAGTATATATAAATTAGTTACCTAAAAGTTTACATAATAAGTTTATAAGTAAAAATGATAAGAGGACTTGTTATCATGGATATTTCTTGGACAATATATGGACTAAGGACCTAAGATATATGAGACATGTGATAAAAACGGTTGTAGAGGACTTGTAACAAACTTACTAAACTACAAACTTATAAAAATCAAGTTTTAAACACACTTTAACAAAATGATCCAAACAATCTATTTTAAATTCGAAATTAAAGTATATATTTCATGTTTTTATAGAATACTACAATTTACAACGATCATAGGCATATAGAGAACTCGAAAAACCGATTGATAACGAAGGAGATACGGCATTTGCAAGTTATACGATAATAAACGCTTTTATAAAAGAAATTTTATAACAACTTATTACAATTCACCTCTGATATAAATAGTTGGTAATTTTTCTCAGAAAGTAAGTATTTTAAGGATTCCAAAACATTAAGAATCGTAATTTTTCGATCAATAACGAAGGAGTTATGGATTTTTTCATGTTTACGATAATTAAAGTGTATAAAAATTATTTTATAAACTATGAACAGTAAAAATCACTATTAATCTCAGATACATTTTTTAAAATACATTAGTTAGATAAAACTTTTAGTTACGAAGGCGTGCTCGAAAGAATCACTAAAATCAGGGTTAAAACGAATAAGATATGACGTTTACGAGTTTACGATAATTAAATTTATAAAAGTGCATGAATAGTAAAAAGTACTGTTCACCAGAGGACTTAAAATATGAAAATGTAATATTTTGATACATCATCTTAATACGAAAGTGTGGACATAAGAAACGGACTTAAACGATAAAGTTACGCTGTCTTTACTAAAAAGATTTATAAACATTTTTACTTTATAAATATGAATTCACTAATACGAATAGATACTGATGTAGCTATATAGAATTATATACGGTATTAGTTACTCAAGGTACTTAGTACTCATACGACCTATAATTAATTAGGTTGCATTCAGGCGTATTCGTGACGCATTTTCTGTTAGTGATTTACATTATCGATTCACTCACTTAAAGTGAGTTCATAGCCCAACGTTTTACATTTATAATGATTTACAAGTTTTGGAGTGAGAAACATATGCATGTTTTACAATTGGACGCAAGTGGACATTTTACATTACGATTACGTGTTTGCCTAAGTAGCGATAACCCTTTGAGCCCATTATCATGAACTGTCAATTACTTGTTGTGAGCGCGAATGTTATAAATAGATCTATTTAGGATTGACATCCCCGTTCGGATAAGTCATGCTCACTGTGCCGGTATCCCGGACAACGAACGTATACCATGTCGAATTTGGGATGTTGCAGGTTAGAACATCATCACGGGCAATGTTGGCAATTTATATTGCAATTCATACATGTCGAGCTTTAGTGTCATGAGCTTAGGAAAACGTAATTACATTTTATGATGTTTGCATCTGTTACATTATCATGGGGAAATCTTGCAGTCCTACATTATACATTTTACAAACCTATGAATTCACCATTATTGTTGACGTTTTAAGCAATGTTTTCTCATGAGATCAATGAGGTACAAGACAAGGGATACATTGGTGGTCGTTATTTTGGAAGTCGTATGCATTAAAGATTTGGTTGCATTACATTTTGGGGATATATTTGTTATGGACTAAAATCTTTGTATTTTGAACAATGAACAAGTGAAGTTTCGGACTTATGTAACAACAATTTGTTAAATCCAATGTATTGGTTTTAAACGACTTTTAAATGGTCGTTCTTATATATATCTTGTGCTATTGATCTATGAAGTACCACCCCAGAACCATATTCCGCTGCGACCTAATTTGGGGGTGTTACAACTAGTGTATGAATTACCATTAAGCAGTAAGTAGGTAAAGTCTCCATGAGCTAGGGTTTAACAAGATCACCATTGCTTTAATCCCTAAGATAGATTATAATCAGCAGATAAGGATGGTTTATGCGGATGCGTTTAATTGTGACAGAATTCTACATGTCTAGGTTAAATCGAAGAAGTACCGCCTTAATCTTAAGAATGATATGCCGCCCCGAGATAAGTAATCATTGCACTAAATAAACAAACCAACGTTATGATTGAATTAATAATCGTTAATACAGTTTTCTTATATTTGGCTAGACCACTCTTTTATCTTCTGTTAATTTGCTTGCGTGTGTTTTAGTGTCTTGAATTGGTTTTAGTCACTATAAAACCCGTGTCAGTCTCTCAAGCTGAAAACCCCCTTATCCATTAGATATAGGTTTAACATAGGTTTAGCATAGATTAGACTAACTTAGATTATAAAAACCAAAGTATTAATAAATTGAAAGTGTTTCTTGCTCTTAGTGATCGACACCCTACTTACCACGAAACTACCACCGACCGGGTACACTGCCTGTTAAAGTGTTGTTTTTTGTTAAGTCGGCAAAATACAAATTTAAAACTTGAAATCATAAAATTAACACCACACAACGACACAATCAATTATTTATATTGTAATAAGTCAAACTTGGTCAAACTTAAGTAAATGTTGACCAAGTAAGACCAAGTAGTCAAAGTAGGAAAAAGATAGGAAGATAGCTAAGTAGTATAAATATCTCATTAGTGAAGAGGTTTAGATTTGTTGGTTTGTAATCTCCCTTCCTCCCCCCAATTCTTTTTCCTTTCTTAATGATAATTGAAAATGTGTAAAAATACCCTCTAGCTTCCTCTCTCTAATCCTTAATTGATTCTATTAATATCTAATGCAACCATGACATATAACAATTGGTGTCAATCATCAGGAGAGATCTAGATTGTGTTTTCGTAGATCAAATCATGCGTAATTGTGCTTATTTTGATCGAAACTGTGTTCGTAAGTATAATTTGTATGTGTTTCGTATCATTTAGGTGTTAGATTTACTATTTGATATGTTTTTGATCTTTAAACGCATTCAAAACACTTTCATATACGTGAAATTATAGATTTAATAGCTTATATACAAAATTTCTATGTTTAGATTTCATTTTGATCAAAAAATATTCGAGTTTGATCACTTTCGTATCGTAGAAGTTAGCTATCAGAAACTGTTTTTAGGCGGGAAACTCACTTTCGTATCACAGTTATAGGTTTCGTATTGATGAATTTCATTTTCAGAAACAACTTTTAGTGAGTAATTGTGATTTCGTAAAATAGTTAATATGTTATGGATTATAGATATTCTTGTATTTGAAAAGATAACATTAGATTTTATCACTTTAAACCGTAAAAATTATTAGTGTGAGTTTTATTGGTTTCGTGTTGAAGAATCTACGAAAGTGAAGGATTGTGGATTTTACGAAAGTCTATGGATTTTGAAATTTACAAGAGTTGTGGTTTTGTAGTGATGAGCTTTTGGTAACCATTTGGTTTCATATTACTGTGGAAGCTTTCGTATATGTGGTTTCGTATTTGAGGTTTCGTATCGCAGTTACGTATCTATAGGTTTCATATTTCATGTTTCGTATTTCCAAGTTTCGTACAACAGGTTTCATATCACATGAAAGAAACTTTTTCGTATACAAAGGTTTTGTATTTCTAGGTTTCGTATTCGTAACCAGAGGTTTCGTAACACAGGTTTCCTACTTGAAGGTTTTAAATTCCAAATTTCATATCTGAAAGTTTCGTATCCCACGTTCTGTATTCAGAGGTCTCGTATCACACATTTTTGGGGTTTCATATCTTCATACTTTCGGATAATTGAGCTTTGGTATAAGGATTTTGCTACTTGTAATTTTGTATAAGTCTAGGTTTCGTATCTTCAAGGTTTCGGATTCATGTGTGGTTTTGTAATACAAGCCTAGTCAGTGTTAATTTTTGATCTCATGATTGCAAGTCTTTATTTCTAAAATGATCCAAGTTTGAATTGTACTCATTGATTGATTCACATCATGTCTACTGGTATGTGCTTAATTACACATACCTTTTACCTAATTAAATGAGCTAAAATGACCAATAATGACCAATAATGACCAAAAATGGACATAAAATGCCAAATATATGTTTTTTTTGCTTTGTGTATTGTGCAGGTAACGGATATTTAGAAAAAGCACAAAAACAAAGCAATACTGACAAAACCAGGCAGGGGATTGAAAAGAGCATGAAAAACCAAAGCCGAAGACGTGTTTATCTTAAATTGGCCAACCTGTACCCATTTAATGGGTCGAGTCAGCCCATTAAGCTTATCTATTAAACCTTAATGTCCAAATCCTAAAAGCCCAATTTTTGGCCCAAGTTAAAACTAAAAGCCCAAACCAAAAGCCCAACAATCCTTTAAACCATACAACCATTAAATCCTTACACCATTAGTCCTTGAGGACTAACACAGTTAGTCCTTAACCTTTACACCGTTAGTCCTTGAGGACTAACACCACTTTGAAAACTACAATTAGCTACTACTTTTTTTTTGGATTTTTTTGGCTTTTTGTTGATTTTGAAAATTAAATTTAACCTAAGAGATAAGCTAGAAATTGAAAAACTGGTTTTAATCTATATTAAACTACTTGAAAACTATAAGCTAGAAGAAAATAAGCCCTAAGATCCTAGAATAACTAGCTTAAAATTAGACTAAAAGATCAGCAGTAGTAACCACTACTACTGATGCATTTGACCAAGGAATTCAAATCAAAGTTGCAGGCAACCAAAGTGGATTCTTTTGCCTTTGATACACTCAATGAGTGTGACTGAACTTAACACTAACCAACTCTAAACTCTTAAGCTCACAAGAGCTTTAAATCAATTTAAAGCAAGAAAATGAAAAACAACAAATCCCCTGGTGCTCAAGCAAACTTAAAAAAAAACAAAATCAATATAAGCTTAAACTACTAATTCAAGTCTACTCTACCTTCTCAATATGATTAATCTATCTGCACAAGAAGAAATCACAAAAGTACATGGACTTTTTGAGGCAAAACTATTATTCCAATCACTCCTTATGCCGATGACAAATTTTCATTACTCATGATTCCAAATTCTCTGATTAAAAACCTATGAATACCAGATAAATTAGCTAAGAACAACTTGACAATTGAGATTTAATTAACTGGATAAGCCTAGAAGTTAAATTCTACAAGCAATCTAACTAATTTTTGGTTTTTATGACTTTAATGACAATGATTACAAACTAATGAACTTAGCTACACAACGAAAAACAGATAAAAGGAAATTATTAACTAGCAATATAAAACATCACGAATAAGCTCAGATACCAACTATATAAGCAACAAGATTACTGAAAAGCATTTAAGCAACCATTAACTAGTATTTAAAACAAGAGTGAAATAAAAGAAAACTCACAGAAAGCTTCAGCTAAATGGAAGCATACATGCTCATAGAGCTTATCTACAGCTCTGGCTTATCATTAGATAAGCCAGTAATAGTCCATAGAAGCCCTTCCATGATAGGCTTCTCTTCCATAAGCATTTAATCCCAATAGCAAAGTTAATTATGAATGATTTTATGATTAAAGTATATTATGACTTATTAAAACGCATCTTAGCTTGAGACTAAGAGAATGACATAGTTTATGAGCAATGGAACAATAGCCTTAAGCATTTGAGATAACTGAGAGCTTATGAATGTAAAACAGCTTATAAAAAGTTTGAATTCATTAATAACTAAAGGAGATTACATTACTTTTGAAAAGGAATTACAAAAAGCTTGAATTACATTTAAAGAAAATTTGCGTAAGCTAAAGTACAATTAAGCTAAAATTGAAAAGATAACTACATCCCCTCGTATGTGTGAAGGTGTGTGGCTATTTATAGCCTCAAGCTTAACCTTCTAGGTCTTCCTTGCAACCCACGCTCCTTTTCATCCAAACCGTACAATCAATCAATTATTGGAGCTTTAATCTTGGCCGTTGGTTGAGATTTGCTAGTCACATGGATTGCCAAGCTGACACTCTTTTGATGTGACTTTGTGCTTGTTGTGTGAGTGCATCCAGTGTAGATTCAATCATTCCTTTGTGCTTTCACATCTTCCACGTGGCTTCCTTACTTAATTTGACCAATAGAGCTCCTGAAATGACTAATGAACCCTGCCACTTTGTTCATGATCACTTGAATAGTCAAAATCACCCTTCAATTTCCATTTTCCCTTTGTTTTGACCATGGGGTAACTAGGGACGAAGCATGAATAGTGTTGGCGCCTTTTTTCTTTTATTTAACTAAAATTAGGTAAAACGGGTTTGGGGTAATAGCAAAACTAGTCCCTTTATTTGTTTAACAAAAGTGTAGTGTAATTTGACTTTCAGAAATGATAGAAATGGTTCCTGTGGTTATATAAAAGGGTAATGGGCTAGGGTTTTGGGCTTTTGATTTGGGCTTTGGATCCGGGTATAGTTTGTAAGGGATTAAGGCCCATTTAGAGTCCAAGGATCATTTGTGTAATTTTTGGAGAATTAAGGGACTGATTTGGAACTTTTTTGTTTTTTGTCTTATTATGGTTGACTTTGTTTGACCCATAGTTGACTTTTCTTGGCTTCGGCTTTGAATCCTTGGCTTCTTTTGTGCTCTTCTGATTTCTGTGTCCGTGTTTGCCCGTTTTTGACTGTTTTCTTGTGATTTTTGATATATCCGTACCTGCACACAAAAAACACAAAAACAAGTATATTTTTGCCATTTTTAGTATGTTTTTAGTCATTTAGGGTCATTTTTGGTGTTAACGGATATGTGTATTTTACACATATCAGTGTCAATCATCAGGAGAGATCTAGATTGTGTTTTCATAGATCAAATCATGCGTAATTGTGCTTATTTTGATTGAAACTGCGTTTGTAAGTATAATTCGTATGTGTTTCGTATCATTTAGGTGTTAAATTTACTATTTGACATGTTTTTGATCTTTAAACGCATTCAAAACACTTTCATATACGTGAAATTGTAGATTTAATAGCCTATATACAAAATTTCTATGTTTAGATTTCATTTTGATCAAAAAATATTCGAGTTTGAACACTTTTGTATCGTAGAAGTTAGCTATCAGAAACTGTTTTTAGGCGGGAAACTCACTTTCGTATCACAGTTATAGGTTTCGTATTGATGAATTTCATTTTCGGAAACAACTTTTAGTGATTAATTGTGCTTTCGTAAAACAGTTAATATGTTGTGGATTATAGATATTCTTGTATTTGAAAAGATAACATTAGATTTTATCACTTTAAACCGTAAAAAATATTAGTGTGAGTTTTATTGGTTTCGTGTTGAAGAATCTACGAAAGTGAAGGATTGTAGATTTTACGAAAGTCTGTGGATTTTGAAATTTACAAGAGTTGTGGTTTTGTAGTGATGAGCTTTTGGTAACCATTTGGTTTCATATTACTGTGGAATCTTTCGTATATGTGGTTTCGTATTTGAGGTTTCGTAACAATATTGTGGGTTTGGTTTCGTATCGCAGTTACGTATCCATAGGTTTCATATTTCAGGTTTCGTATTTCCATGTTTCGTACAACAGGTTTCGTATCACATGAAAGAAACTTTTTCGTATACAGAGGTTTTGTATTTCTAGGTTTCGTATTCGTAACCAGAGGTTTCGTAACCAGAGGTTTCATAACACAGGTTTCCTACTTGAAGGTTTTAAATTCCAAATTTCATATCTGAAAGTTTCGTATCCCATGTTCTGTATTCAGAGGTTTTGTATCACACATTTTGGGGTTTCATATCGTCATACTTTCGGATAATTGAGCTTTCGTATAAGGATTTTGCTTCTTGTAATTTTGTATAAGTCTAGGTTTCATATCTTCAAGGTTTCGGATTCATGTGTGGTTTCGTAATACAAGCCTAGTCAGTGTTAATTTTTGATCTCATGATTGCAAGTCTTTATTTCTAAAATGATCCAAGTTTGCATTGTACTCATTGATTGATTCACATCATGTCTACTGGTATGTGCTTAATTACACATACCTTTTACCTAATTAAACGAGCTAAAATGACCAATAATGACCAAAAACGGACATAAAATGCCAAATATATGTTTGTTTTGCTTTGTGTATTGTGCAGGTAATGGATATTCAGAAAAAGGACAAAAATAAAGCAAAACTGACAAAACCCGGCATGGGATTGAAAAGAGCGTGAAAAACCAAAGCCGAAGACGTGTTTATCTTAAATTGGCCAACCTGCACCCATTAAGCTTATCTATTAAACCTTAATGTCCAAATCCTAAAAGCCCAATTTATGGCCCAAGTTAAAACTAAAAGCCCAAACCAAAAGCCCAGCAATCCTTTAAACCATACAACCATTAAATCCTTACACCATTAGTCCTTGAGGACTAACACAGTTAGTCCTTAACCTTTACACCGTTAGTCCTTGAGGACTAACACCGTTAACCCTTATACCCTAAAACTGTTACAAAGTTAGTCCCTATCCTTTTTCACCATTAGTCCTTGCACTTTTACACTCTTTGTCCCTTTTCCCTTTCTCCCCTAACCTCGTTATCCCAAAAACACTTACACACACTTAATTTATACAAAACCCGCCAAAACCCCCCAATCAATATTCATCATCCCCTTCACGTGATCCCTTGCACCATGACAAAACCCCTCTCAACCCCACTCAAAACCCTACCCCAGAAGAGGACAACTCCACCTTGGCAATCCCATGGGGTTTTATTGGTCAAAATTAATCAAGGGTTGTGATTCAAGAACTTGGAGAACAAGAAAATTGAAGGGCCAAAATGAGTTCTAAAAGCTCCTCACAGAACTAACACAAGTAGCACACCTAGAAGCTTCAATTCGGCTATATATAGAGAGCTTATTTCTTCATTGTAAGTAGTGTAGTGTAGGAGTAGTGTAGACTTGTTTTTAAAATTATTTACAGCTTATTTGTTTTACTTATTGTATTTTAAATTTCAAGCATTGTAACCTTTTTTAAGTTTAATGAAATTTTAAATTTTATGTTAAATTCTGTTTGTTTTTTTTAGTTAATGAAGTTTATGTTATGAAAATGTTAGTATAAGCTCATGTAAGCTCTTAAACTTAAGCTGTTTCACTTAAGAAATTTAAGCCTTTTTCATAAGTTTACAAAGTTTAAGCTGTTTTATCTTTAGTTATTACTCACCTCAAAAAATACCCCAGCTTATGTTTTGGATGATAAGCCAAATTGGGATGGGCTTATGGACCTCACCAGCTTATCTATGATAAGCTGGAGCTTGTTGACTTAAGCTTAATTGAGCATTTAAGTCCCTGTTTAGCTGGGACAAAGGTACTCTCTCATGTACTCTTTTTAGCTTAATTTCTCATTTACCTTATTACTTTGCTTAATCTACTCATTATTGCTTATTAGTTGCTTATTTGTGTTTAATTTTGTTTAGATTATCTTATTATAGCTTAATTAATCAAGCTTATAGTTTAGGACTTGTTTAGTCTGGATTTCTACATTAAATGTCCTTCTTTTTATGTTAAACTGTTTTCTATATTAGCTTATTGAATAGTGCTTATTTTTCCTTTCTTCTTGCTTATTTGTCCTTAAAATGTTTAAGTCCTCATCTGTATTCATTTAAATCAGCTTTTTAGGATCTATTTTAAGCTTAATTTTGATTTTTAAAAACTTAAAGGAGTGTTTGGGTTAAGAGGCAAAATGGGTCAAAATGAGTGTAAAACTATTTTGGGTCATTAATTTAACTTTAACAAGCCCTTTAAGTTGTGTTAATCTGTTTTTAAATGTTGTTAAAGTTTAAGATCAAGTATTAAGGGTTTTGTCTATATGTTCTTTAAATCTGTGGTTTTGAAAGTTTTTCAAACTGCTTATATTTGATCTTTGTTCAAAATATGTTTTTAAGGTTTGGTTTATGTTTCATTTTGAGTTTAAATGCAGTAGGATAAGTGTTGTTAAAGTGTTCCTTTATCACTTGTATGTTTGGTATTCAATCTGTCAAGTGTTTGTTTAAGTTTTTAGAGTTTAAAAAGTCAATTTCAAATCTTAAATTTAGATTAGTTAAGGTAGGTTTTAGAGTTTGAAATTGATAGTATAAGCTTATTAGGTATAAAGCTTGATCTGTTTTTGATTTTTGAGGATTTTAAACAGCTTATTCTAGCTTAATTTTTAGCTTAAAAGTGTCATCTTAGGCTGTTTTGTTCTCCTTTTAGCCAAAAAAGCTTATTTGAATTTTAAGCTTTCCAGCTTATTGAAGTGCTTAAATTATGTTTATAGTTGTTTATTAGGTTTGGTTTAAGGTCCTTGTAGCGTATTTGGCCAAATTTTTAGCTTATTAAAGCTTAAGTGTAAGCCTTTAAAATCACTCAGTACATTCTGAGTTTGAATAGGCCAAAACTGTCATTTTAGCTTGCTTTTTCTAGCTTATTCCTTTATCAATTCTGCTTAACTCTTGCTTATTTTTGGATTTTAGTAATGCTGGTTTATTGAGTTTTTACTTTTTAGACTTTGGCTTTTAGCTTAAGACCGTTAAAATCAGCTTAGAAAGTAGCTTGTTAGCCTGCCTGTCATTTTCAGTTTTGCCATTTTTTTGCTTATTTGCTTTTCTGAGCTTATTGTTTGTTCATGTGTGCTTATTTTGGTCTGCTCTTGCTTATTAGGTATGTTAAACTCTGTTTGATGCTTATTTGTTTAGATTGTAACTTATTTGAGCTTATTTGTTAAGTCTTAAGCCTTTAAGTTTTTTTTTGTTCTGCTTATTTTAAACTGCATTTTTTTAGCTTATCTAATAAGCTTTGTTAAAAAGTCATTTTAAAAGTTGCTCATTTAGGTCTTAAGTTTAGTTGTTTTAAAAAGAAAAATAAAAAAAATATTTTATAAAAAAAGAGGCCATAGGGGTCGAACTTGTGACCTCTCCCTTTCACACAACACGTCAACACACTACACACTCACCAGCTGCCCTTAGGACTTTTTCGTTTATAGTTTGTGTTATCTAATATTTATAGTCTTTTTACAGTTTATGCTTATTCGGGCTAAATAGCTTATTTTCTGCTTATTTGTTCAACACTTTTCTAGTTTTTTTATTTTCCTTGGATTCTCCTTAGTTAGAAGTACTTTTCATGAATTTTTCAGATTTTTCCAAATTAGTTTAGTATTTTTAATTAACTTTTTAGATTAAATCAGTTTTTAATTCATAATAAATAAAATAAAAATCAAAAAAATAAAATTCATTTTTAATTTTTTTTATCATTTAGGACCTTTAAAAATTAAATTTGTTTTTGTAGGGTTTAAATTTGTTGATTTAGTTTTTTAATGCTCGGGTTTTGATCCCCTTATTGTTTTTCGTGTTTTAACTTTAATTGCTTTCGTCTTTAGCTTGCTTGTATTTAATTTTGCATATTATTTGTAGAAATAGAATTAGAATCAAAAAATCATTGAATCATTCAAACACGCGATCATGAACTTAATCTCAATTTTCAATTCACGCCTCGTCGGGAAACGACCCGGGAAGGTTTTGGATTTTGCTTTAGTTAAAAGCAATTTCCCTTCTTAAAAACCTTACAGAATACTCGCTCTCTTCTTTAATTGATATTATCCTTATATATATATATATATATATATATATATATATATATATATACTAAGCTTTAAATCATCTACTGTAAATCAACAAACACTTGTGGAATCGGGAGCTTCAGATGGACCTCTAATTTTAGAAAAATGAAGTTATGTGCCGTGGGCAAGTCAGTTTTTGGAAAATAAAAAGGAAGACGGAGAATTAATGAGGGATTCAATCTTTGAAGGTCCATACAAAAGGAATGACATTCTTGATCCAAAAAATAAATCCCAAACCATACCCGAACCAATTAACAAAATGTCAGCACAAAACAAGGCCCAATACTTTGCAGATATCAGGGTGATGAACTACATTCTTTAAGGAATACCCAATGATATCTACAACTATGTGGATGCTTGACCAGATGCTAAAACAAAGTTGGCCAGAATTAAACGGTTGATTCAAGGTAGTGAAATAAGTCAGCAAGAAAGACACTCGAAGCTCATGAATGAATTTGACAAGCTTGTGGACGTGGAAGGAGAATCATTAACATCTATGTATGAGAGGTTTTCAACACTCATCAATATCATGTGTTGGGAATTATATTTGAGTTGATAAGACAAAACACAAATGAAACAAGATGGAAACAAAAGGACCAAAGTCGTCATTGTGGGATTCTACAAGATGTAGAAGAAAATAAAGATTTGGTCAAAAAGAGATAAAGATGAAGAGATAAAGATTTGGTCAAACTCATTAATATCTTTTAAATAGTTTCCATGTAAAGCCTTGACCAAGATTTGGTCAAAAAGAGATAAAGATGAAGAGATAAAGATTTGGTCAAACTCATTAATATCTTTTAAATAGTTTCCATGTAAAGCCTTGACTCCTTATGCTATAAAAGGAGGTCTAGGCATATTGTTTTAGTATCCAAAAAAGTGTGTGTTCTCAATGAGAGTCGACTAAAAACAATACGTGTATGTGTACCGTTTTGTTAGTTTAGCATAGTTAGATAGTTAGTAGATGTGTTATAGACATTTATGTATTAGTTAGTTTAGCTCAAGGATCATTTGATCTTGGGGATATAATGAATAAAGAAAACCTTGAAGTAACTTTGATTTCTATTTTATTTTCCGCTATGCAATGTGTATTAATCATTGTTACTATATCATAGATTGAGTCTTAATAACGATCTTAAAGGGGTCACTAAGATTCCACAATTGATATCAGAGCCTCGTGGCGACTCGATTTATCTAGGATTGTTTAAGCGTTTTGATTAGGTCGACTTTTATGAAGAAATGATGTGCGAAAAGTTTCTGTTCTAGAAGTTTTGGTTTAAATGTTCTAAAAGTTTCAAAGGCTCGTATTTTGGATTATTTGTTCGAATTGGTTACGAAGAAGGTTGTTTATGACCTATTTGAAGTTGAAGTGGAATTATTTGGGTTTGTGTTTTATCATACCTTTTTTGGTGGAGGTTAATTTGTGCTTATACGTTGTGACGAAGACTTGACGAATATAGCAAATGTGTGCTTATTTTTCTTATGGTGCTCATGCTCACATTTGGCTTTCACTTTGATATTTATTCATAGGATGATGATTTTGTCAAGAGATTGCGATTCTACTTATATTTATGGTCTTGGTATGAGTTCGACGTACGCGTGGATAAACAAGATATAGACACAAGTTTGAGGTGATCTTCTTCGCATCAAGTTCATTATTCGTAATTTTCTTCATCAGTAATTATTACTATAGAGCCTACAAAATGGAAGTTCGAGAAATGTTACTATGGGTTTCAGGGAAAGCTTAATGTTAAAATGTTTAACCATTTACATGCTACATCGAGGTGAAGGTTTTTGCTACTACTAGTCATTATTACTACTGCTAGTATGAGTGTCTACTACTCAAGTTCATTTTTCTTATTGTGCTTAATGGTGGGTAATTTGAGGAGATAGAAGGCTTGGATTAGAAGTGTAATATTGGTTCATGGTTGTAAAGATCGAATTTGCATACTTTAGTCCCCGATTTGATGATGACAAAAAGGGGAAGAAGATTTGATGATTTGCAACTTGTAGATCCTTGGTAGCTTAAGGGGAAGTTTTCATTCGTATATTAACTTCAGGGGAAGTTCGTGCTTATTTGGTTTTGTCATTATCAACTAGGGGAAGATTGTTGGGAATTATATTTGAGTTGATAAGACAAAACACGAATGAAACAAAAGGACCAAAGTCGTCATTGTAGGATTCTACAAGATGTAGAAGAAAATATAGATTTAGTCAAAAAGAGATAAAGATGAAGAGATAAAGATTTGGTCAAACTCATTAATATCTTTTAAATAGTTTCCATGCAAAGCCTTGACCAAGATTTGATCAAAAAGATATAAAGATGAAGAGATAAAGATTTGGTCAAACTCATTAATATCTTTTAAATAGTTTCCATGTAAAGCCTTGACTCCTTATGCTATAAAAGGAGGTCTAGGCATATTGTTTTAGTATCCAGAAAAGTGTGTGTTCTCAATGAGAGTCGACTAAAACAAAACGTGTGTGTGTACACGTTTAGTTAGTTAGCATAGTTAGATAGTTAGTAGATGTGTTATAGACATCTATGTATTAGTTAGTTTAGCCTCAAGGATCATTTGATCTTGGGGATATAATGAATAAAGAAAACCTTGAAGTAACTTTGATTTCTGTTTTATTATTCCGCTGTGCAAGTTTATTAATCATTGTTACTATATCCTAGATGAGTCTTAATAACGATCTAAGGGGTCATAAAGATCTCCACATCATGGATTGGAATAATGTTCTCCTTTAAGAAATTGCTATTAACAACAAGTTTCTTAATTCATTACAACCCGAGTGGAGCAAATATGTAACCATGACTCATCAGAAATATGTTCTCAAGACCGCAGAATATGATCATTTACATGATCACTTGAGTCAATTTAAACAACATGTCAATGCATCTGTTAGGAATACAAAAAAGTCTCGGTCACTTCCAAAGTATATTAGTTCTTAGCTCGTAGTTAATATGTTATTAAGTAAGTAAACTAACCGAGTCAACCCGTGGATAGTCCATGGGTCGAACGCCCTACCCATGTATGTAAAACTATATATACCTTCTCCATGCCATGGAGAGGGTGTTGGTTTCATTATATTTCATTTCTCTTATTCATTTTCTCTCTCTAGAAACCTTCTAATCTATCTCTCTCTAGAACTCTTTTTCTATACTTGTATGATTTGATATCCTACAATTGGTATCAATCGCCATGGGGTGATTATGTGTGAGTGTATGCGTTTATCTTGTTAAAATCTAAGCAAAACTTATGATTTTATGCCTTTATACTCGAAAATTTAAGTGGTTATAATTTTCGTGTTAAAAATGTTAAAGTTTGTGTTTTTAGGTAAGATATAGCATAAACATAGTTAGTTTTATAAAAAAAATTCAAGAAAAAACGTTTAAAATTGTGTCTTTTATGTGTTTTTGAGTGTTTGGTCATGTTTTCTTATTTTCGTCATAATATCGGTTTGAGGTGATAATCCAGCGGGTTGTCTCCCAAAATCAGCAGTTTGAGTAACAAAAGTAGCAGTTTGGCACTCTAAGGTAGCGGTTTGGCATTCTGTTTATAGCGGTTTGGCTAGATTGTTATACTGTTTTGTTAATTTTATTTAGCGGTTTGATTAGATTCATACTAGTAGTCTCACTCATTTATCTTAGCAGTTTGGCAAGAAAAACTCTAGCTGTTTTATTCCAAAAACCAGCGATTTGAGACCAATACCTCTAGCGGTTTGAAAGAGTTCCAACTAGTGATTTGTCAAACGTTACTAGCGGTTTGAGTAAAGTATTACTAGTGGTTTGAAAGAGTTACAAATAACGATTTGTCAAAAGTTACTAGTGGTTTGAGCAAGATTCTTCCAGCGGTTTGACTTGAATTGTTCTTGCGGTTTGTCAAATTTCAATTAGCGGTTTGAGTCAATCACCAGTGATTTGTCTCAGTAAATCCTGAAGTTCTTTTCGCAATTTGACTGCTAATCTAGACATTTGATCCAAACCAACTTGTAAACTTCAAACCAGTAACAAACACTTAAACAACAACAACAACACAAATCAAGAACACTTAATACAACATCAATTTTACACAACTCTCACTAATTACTGAAACAATCTTTAATATCATTTCACATAACAATCATTTCAAGATGTTAACAATGGCAGAGAATGTTATTGTAGCAGGGGCTGATAACCGTCCTCCTATGCTTGATAAGACTCAATATAGTTTTTGGCGAAGTCGTATGCTACTTTACATCTAAGGTAAGGAACATGGTAAGCAACTTTATGACTCAGTCATCAATGGACCTTTAAAATATGGAACAGTTGCAGTCCTCGAAATTCCAACTACACCTGCAACCATCAGAGATAGAACTTATGATGAACTCATAAACACAAAAAAGATTCATGAAGCTTGTGACATAAAAGCAACCAACATTATTCTTCAAGGCTTACCACAAGATATTTACAATCTAGTGAATCATCATACTGATGCCAAGGAGATTTGGGACAGAGTCAAGTTACTTATTGAAGGTTCAGAACTCTCGTTGCAGGAAAGAGAATCGAAGTTGTATGATGAGCTTGATAGATTTACTTCAGAGAAAGGAGAGACAATTCACTCATATTACTTGAGGTTTGCACAGCTGATAAATGACATGCACACAATTGCAATGTCAATGAAACCACTTCAAATTAATACAAAATTTATCAATCAACTTCAGCCAGGATGGAGCAAGTTTGTTACGGATGTGAAGTTAGCTAAAGACTTGCACAATACCAAATTTGATCACTTGTATGCTTATTTGAGACAGCATGAAGCTCATGCAAATGAAGTGCATCTGATGAGGCAATGAATTCCGAATCCTCTTGCATTGGTTGCTAACACATACAGCTCTTCTCTATCTTACACCAACCAGACTTCGTATCATCAACATCTTTCACCAATAGCTCAACAATATTACTCATCTCCAGCACAACCACAATCAAATGATATACCCATGGTTCAGCAACGATCTTATCAACCACCGGTTGCTAACCATTCATCAGTGGTTCATCACCAATCATACCAAGCACCAGCTATTAATCAACAACCACAAGCATCATTTCCATAACTGGATTCAAGACTTGTTGTCCCATCATTTCTTCTTACTGATGATCTAATTTCTAGTCTTAACAAGGCAATGGCTTTCATTAGCACATCATTTACTTCTCGATATCCACCAACCAACAACCAACTTAGAACCACATCTAACCCAAGGAATCAGGCAACTATCCATGATGGTAGAGTTATGGTGCAGATGGTTTAGGGGAGACAGACTCAAGGGTATGCATGCAATGGTGCAAGGATTAATGCTACTGGCATATGGGTTAACATAAATGGGGGAACTAATATAGCAAGTCAGGCAAAGGTTATTCATTGCTAAAACTATCAGGAGGAAGGCCAGATGGAAAGACAGTGTACCAAACCAAAAAGGCTAAGGAATTTAACATGGTTTAAAGAGAACATGTTGCTTGTTGAGGCTTTAGAATCAAGGGTTGCATTGGATGAGGAATAGATGGAATTCTTAGCAGATAATAGGGACACACTTACTACAAGCCAAGAGTATTAGGAAATTCCTAATCCAACTATTTTCCAAACTGATGATCTTGATGCTTTTGACTCTAACTGTGATGAAGCACCCTTAGCTAGTGTAGTTCTTATGGCTAAGCTTTCTGCCTATGACTCAGATGTTCTTTTAGAGGTACTAACTCATGACACTTATCTATATAATCATGTGATTGATCAAAGTGTGCAAGAGATGCGTTATTCTGAACAACCACCTTTTGATAATCAAACAGATTTTGACATAACAAGTGACAGTAATGTTATTTCATATGAACAATATCTAAAAGAAACTAAAAATACGGTTGTTCAAGATACTAATTCTTATGCACAACAAGATGCAATGATAATGTTTGTGAATGAAGAGATGTCTAATCAAGTAGCAAAATGTAATGAGGAAGATAAGGTGAATAAAACTATAAATGAATCATTAACTGCTGAGCTTGAAAGATATAAAGAACAAATTAATTTTTTGAAGAGAGACGGAAAGTTGATTAACTGATAGAGAAAATTATATTGATAGTCAAATGCGAGGGGTAATTGTTGATAGAAATGCAAAGTTTGCAGATTTTCAAAACCAAATTCACACGTTAAAACTGCAACTTTCTGTAACCGTTAAAAGTCATAAGACTTTGTCAATAACGGTTTATGTTTTGAAAAAGGAATCTAAAGCAAAAGAAGATAAATATCTCAAAAAATCATTGATTTAGAAAAGAAAAAGAAGGCTTTAGAAAACGTTGTTTACAAAATGGGTCAATCAACAAAAACGATGCATATGTTAACAAAACCTCAAGCTTTTTACGATGAATGTCACAAAACAACACTTGGTTATCAAAACCCTTTATATTTGTCTCAAGCTTAAAGAAAAGTACATACATTGTATTGTGGTAATACAAGTGTTAAGAAACATGATGCATTGTCTGTGATGGATACTGAAGAAACATTAATATTGGCTGAAGAAAGTAGGATAAAGATGCATGCTAAACAAACTGATCCAAATGCAAATGACAAAAAAATTAATATTATACCCATTGATTATGCTGCATTGAATAAACTGTCTGAGCATTTTGTTAAGCATTTCGTGCCTAAAAAACTGTCTATAGAACAAGCATTTCGGTTACCCATTCCAAAACCCGTTTCTAAAACACCACCGGTTCAATCAGAACCAGTTCTTAAGGAAATTCCTTGTGAAATTCATATAATAAGTTTGGTCAAAGATAGTTTTAATAAGATGAGAAGTCATGTCATGTCAATGATTTTTACAAGGTCATAATTGTCCGTACAAAAGTAACTAGTCAGAATGAGGGAACTTAGGGGTTTGAACACATTCGGGGAGCTTATGAAAAGGATGTAAAACCTTTTTGTTAAAACTTAAAAGAGTATTTTCACATGTTTGATCAAGGTATTGCAAAAGAAATTACCAACATGAAAGAAGTTTTTACTCAAATGGAAATTGAAGTTGCCAAATGTTCTATAGAGAGGAAGTATTTTGAGATTGAGAAGAAAGAATTTTTCATTGAAACTGATCGTATTTTAGAGCATATCATTTGTCAAGATGTTATGTGTATTGTCATGCATACTGATATAGATACTAAATGTGTTGTGCCTGCTAATGATGATAATCTTGATTATGCTGAAATAGAAAAGAGCTATATTGACGAGTACAGTAAGGTGTTAGAACTTAAAGGTAAGCTTTCTAAAATGAACGATATGGTAGAAAAGGATGTTTATAATGAACTTTTAAAACGATCTTAAGACTTGAGCAACACTGTATCAATCTTGAAATTACAGTGCAACAAATGAAAGAAAGTTTGATAAATAAAAAACCATGCAAAAATCAGGATGCTCCTGGGTTTCCTAAAGTTTTTGAAATAAATGAATTAAAAGCTGAGATGCAAATGAAAAAAACCTTAAATTAGTAAGTTGAAAGAACGCATTGCAACTTTAAAAGGTAAAGGTGTGTCTGATTCTTTTGTACCTGTGAATAGCT
Organism: Tanacetum coccineum; assembly: GCA_026074375.1. Lineage (NCBI taxonomy): Eukaryota > Viridiplantae > Streptophyta > Magnoliopsida > Asterales > Asteraceae > Tanacetum > Tanacetum coccineum. The sequence continues at coordinate 70,126 of BQNB010002131.1, forward strand.
CAAAGGTTATTGCTCTAGGAATGTACAAATTAGATTTGGAACTGCTTTCTCCTTTAATTAGAAAGAATATGGATGCTCACCTAGATTATCTTAAGGAGACTAGGAACAATGCTGATATACCTCGTGACATAGTTGAGGAAGCAAGAAAATTGAATCCTTCAGATAATAATTTATGACATGCCTGCAACTATGTGCAATGTGTTCAGGAGTTATTAGTATATGTAGGTGATACATGCCCTGATTCTAGAAAAGGAAGTAAGAAAGTAGTTTCCGCCAAACCAATGAACAAAAGTAAGAAAGTTAGGTTTGTAGAACCTAGTGAATCAAACAAGCAACGCACAAAAACAAGAAGACTCACAAAATGCTAAGATTACTAACAAACCTTTGTTGACTTCTACAGGAGTGAAGTATTCTACTAGTGCTAGCGGATCACAGCCTTCAGGCAATACCAAGAAAAATAGGATCTCACGAATAACCAGTAGCAACCAGAAGTATAAAGTAGAAGACCACCTTAGGAGCATTAAATCTAGTTTCAATAAAAAGAATTGTGTTTCCCAATGTAATGCAAATACTAAACATGCTTTATTTTATACGAATTCTAAACTTATTTGTTCAACTTGTAATGAATGTTTGTTTAATGCTTGTCATGATTTATGTGTGGTTGATTACCTAAATATTATGAATGAGCATGTAAAATCTAGGTCTCGTAAAAGCAATAAGAAGAAGAATTAGAAACCTATGGCTAAAGTTTTCACTATAGATGGAAATAAGTGCCCTTTAACTAGGATCACCTCCACTACGGTAGTGCCTCCTAAAATGCCAGTTCCAACAAAAGTAGTCACCACCCAGTAGAAACAATTCAGGAAAACCCAAATAAAAAAATGTAGGTTCGAGTAGCAAATATAAGAGTGTAGAATCTAAGATTTCTAACAACTCGGAACCCAAAAAAAGTTAGGGATCCAATATTTCCAATTCTCTATCTTCTTCCCATGTCTATTTCAGGGCATTCAAATCGTCCTCTGGTACCTGGATTCGGGCTGCTCGGAGAACATGATCGGGCAACCCTCTCAGCTCATCAACTTTGTTAGCAAATTTATAGGTACCATTAGATTTGGTAATGATCATGTTGCAGCAATCATGGGCTATCAGGATTATCAGATAGGAAATGCCATGATTTCAAAGGTTTATTATGTAGAAGCGTTAGGATACAACTTGCTTTCAGTGGGTCAATTTTGTGACTCAGATCACGAAGTAGCGTTTCAAAAACACACCTGTTTTGTTCGTGACTTGGAAGGTGTTGATCTACTCAAGGGATCCAGGGGCACAAATTTGTACACTATGTCACTGGAATAAATGATGCAATCCTCTCCAATTTGTCTCTTGTCTAAAGCTTCAAGGACCAAATCTTGGTTATGGCATCAAACATTGTCTGAATTAAACTTTGGCACTATGAATGACCTTACCAAACAAGGACTGGTCAGAGGGCTTCCCAAATTAAAGTATCAGAAAGATCACTTGTGCTCTGCTTGTTCTTTAGGGAAAACCAAGAAACACACCCACAAACCTAAATCTGAAGACTTCATGCAAGAGAAACTTTATTTGTTGCACATGGATCTTTGCGGTCCAATGAGAATAGAGAGCATCAATGGGAAGAAGTATATATTGTTTATTGTTGATGATTAAATTTCTGAAGCAAATTCAAGTTCGTCTAAATGCAACTGTCAGGAATATTAGAACAGATAATTAAACAGAGTTTGTAAACCAAAAGCTAAAAGCGTATTATGAAGATATCGGGTTCTCACACCAAACATCAGTTGCGCGTACTTCACAACAAAACATCGTTGTCAAAAGATGGAATCAGACTTTAGTAGAAGCTGCTGCACGATGTTGATATTTTCCAAGGCTCCAATATTTATGTGGGCAGAAGCAGTAGCAACAATTTGTTTTACCCAAAACCTATCTTTAATTCATGAAGGTCACAACAAAACACCTTATGAACTTCTACATGAAGAGAATCCCGACTTAACATATTTTCATGTCTTTGGTGCTTTGTGCTACATGATGCGTATTTTCTTTTAAATATAAATTTATCAAGTTATAAATTTATAAAACTCGATCTACCTTACAACGCACTAACGGGCAGAGAACCCGATCGTGGGTAGTATAGAATGGTAAATCTGAGGTTGTCCCAAGAGCTAAGTTGTAATTAGTTTTAATTTGAAATGCTACGTTTAGAAAATGGTTTTGAATTAAATTGAAATAAATAACAATAAAATAAAATACTTGAAAATTAAAAGAGTTGGAGATATCAAGAGAGAAAATGTGCTAACCTAGTTCATTACTTTTGTTATGAAAACATTCTCTTGTGCAATGTCAAACTATAGTTTCATTAGTGGTTTCTAAGGTCGATAGACTTGAATAGATATATTTAGTCTATCCTATACTCCTTGCAATTCCGAATCAGTCCAAATCGTATAGGAGGTAGGTTATCCAGGTTGTAGTGATTAATCTAAACTATTCCCAAAACTTATCTAATAACCTATGCGGATTATAAACCCCCTCTGAAAGAGTTCCTATGCTTTTTAAGTATATTGAGTGATAATGTGCGAAGACCGATTAGTTCCTACACTAGGGACGAATAACCACTCCTCCCTAGTACCCGATAGATCCCTGGTATGTGTTTAATTACACATACCTTTCACCATTAAAATCAGACTTAAATGACCAAAAACGTACCAAAAATACATTGTATTTGTATGTTTTCACCTGTTTTGTGTGCAGGAAACGGATATCCGACAAAAGGACAAAAAATCAAGCAAAAACAGACAAAACTGAGCACGGAATGGAAAAGCGTAAAAAAGTCAAAGTCAACCCTGACAAAGTCAAAGCCAAGAAGTCATCAAGTCAAAGAAAATACAACTTTAGGGACCAAATTTGCCAAATCCTAAAGTTGTATAACAAGGATAAAAGATACAAGGACTGAAGTTGTAATCATGCCATACATAACTTTAGGGGGCCATTTCTGCCAAACCCCTAAAGTTATATAACAAAAGGACCATGCATGATATAGCCCTTATAACCCTTGGGGGCTAATTCTGATTAACCCCCAAACTTATAACACCACAAGGACCTTTCTTGCAACAACATAAATACAATTAAGGGACCATTTTTGCCACACTCCCAAACTTCACCCCTGACAACACACACACCTGTTATGACAATTTTTCCCGCCCAAACCAAACTCCACTATTCACGCTTCCCTGTCCCCCCTCGTCTACCACTGTTTACCCCCAGCCAAAAACTCATTAAAACTCATGCTCACCTCACAAAGGGACAAATGACACCATGGCAATCCTCCCTTACCCCATTGGATATGAAAAATAAGGGCTATGATCATTCACCTTGGGCTTAAAGGCAATTTGGCGGCATAGATGGTGCTTGTGGCTCACTCACACAACAAAAACACATTCTTTTTGCCTTAGCAAACAAACACAAGAGGAAGAGACAAGAAATAAGACCTAGAATATTCATTAGCTTAATATAAATAGGCCATCTTGTAAGCCCATTGGAGCAGTTAGTTTTTTAATCTTAGTTTTAGTTTTAACCTAGTGTGTTTTTTAAAATCATTTTAAGTTATTGTCTTTTAAATTCTAAATATTGTAAACTGTTTTAGCATTAATAAAGATTTGAAGTTTTTCTTAGTTAAGCTTTGAGTTATTGTGTTAACTTATGTTCTAAAAGCTCATATAAGCTCTTAAAATAGCTCTTTTGTAACCTGTTTCAATATAAAAAAATTTACTTAGATATAAAATCTGTTAAGAAAAACACAAAAAAAATCACTCCTCAAAATTACCTCAGCAATATATTGGATGATAAGCAAACAATGGAAGTGCTTATGGACCCCCACTAGCTTGTTTTTAACAAGCTAGAGCTTGTAGAATCATTCATCTACCCTGTTTAGAGCAAGGGTTTTGGTAAGTTTCCATTTTTATTTTTGCTTATTTTACTGTTTAAGTGTTTATTTACTGTTCCTTTTTGCTTATTTGTGCTTATCTTAGTTATTGGATGCTTATTTGTCTAGTTTTTATTATCTAAATGCTTTGTGTTTGAGTTTTACCTTATAATTGCCATATTTAGTGAAATTTGACATTTGCTTATTTAGCTTATTGTAGTGCTTATTCTTGGTTAGATTATGCTTAATTATGCTTTTTTTATCCTTATGTTCATCTGTCTTTAGAAATCTCAGCTTTTATCATGCTTTTTCAGCTTAAAATTTTTGATTTTATATTTAAAGGGGTGTTTGGGTTATGGGTACAAAATGGGTCAGTTTGGGTTATAAACCTTTGGGTCACCTTAGCCACTTTTGGTTAGCTATTTTAAGTAGTTCACAAGCTGTTTTAAAGGGATTTTTAGAAATTAAGATAGTTTTTAAGTTTTTCCAAAGATACTTTGAAACTGTCTTGAAAAAAAACAGTTTATAAGTGCTTTTGTGGTTTAGGTTTTTAAATCCAACTTTGTGTGATGTTTTAGTTTTCTTTTTACTTGTCAAATGCAGTAGCATACTTGTCTTTAGGTTACCTTTTTCTTTTAACAAAATCTGTCAAAGATTTGTCAAGTTTTCATAAGTGTTCCTCAAATCTCATATTGTCTTTTTAAATTCAAAGATATCAGATGGTAAAAATGATTTCTAGCTCATGAAATTTTGTGCACAAGCTTATTTTGAGTCACTCTAAATCTGTTTTAAGCTATTTTTTATTTTTGAGCTTATTTGCCAGCTTATTTATAAGCTAGCTTTTAGCCCATGTTTCTTTGTTAAATCTCCCCTGGTGCTAGCACCCGTTTTTCTAGCCCCTTTTTCTTGGCCTCCTTAAGATAGGTTAGTTTATATTTTTGCATTTTTAGGAAGTTTATAAGCTGCTCTATAAGCCCTAGCAAGCCTTAAGCTTAGGACCCCCTCTTGGTGCTTAAAAATAAGCCCAAAAGTGAGCCCTTTGACTGTTTGTATGCAACTTAGGCCCCTTAGCTTATTTTGCTTATTCTTCTGTTCTGGCTTATTTCCTTGCTTTTTATTGCTTAAAGTAGCTTATTAGGTTTGTCTAAGCATGATCTAGCTTATTTGGTTTTGTTTTAAGAAGTGTTTATTAGTTTTTAGCTTATTTGCCATTCTAGCTTATTTTAGTTGCTAATTTTTGTTCTTAAGTGCTTATTAGATATTGCTTATTGTCTGTCTTAGCTTATACTAAGTTTTCATTTGCTTATTTGCTTTAAAAAAGCCAAACAGTTTAGCTCTTTTTAGTTTTAAGTTTTTAAAGCTTAACTGTGACTTTCTTGTGCTTATTTAAGTGCTTATTTTTAAGTTATAATTTTTTTGTCTTTTTTAAAGTTGCTTATTTTCAGATTATTTAAAAAGTTGTAAAAAAAATGAGAAATAAAAACGATGGGATTAGGGGAGGCCCCAAGTGAGCAAGACTCGAACTTGGGACCTCAACCCCATCAACCAACATTTTATAACACACTCACTACCGCTGTGCTACAATAGCTCATCCGGTAGTGAGTTGCACCATTGGGCATTTTAGCCCATTAAGCCCATAAGCTGTTTTTAGCTTATTACGGCTTATTTATAAGCCCAATTTTCTAGCTTTTATATTTCATAGAACTAGGACACCTTAATCAACTTTTCTGTATTTTTTCACATTTTTCCAACTTTGTTTGCTATTTTTTATCATTTATTTTCTTTAAATCTGTTTTTTAATTATTAAAAATTAAATAAAAATCAAAAAACTATTTTTCTTTTTTAGAAAATTTTCTTTTGTCATGTTACACTTAGGAAAAATAGAAAATCTTTCATAGGGTAATTTTTGCAAAATTTCATTTTTTAAAGAACGGGATTAAAACCCCGTTTTCGTTTTCTCGTTTTTGAACTCAATTTAACTCTGTTTTCGTTCTAGTTTTCTTTAGGGTTTTTAGTGTGTCGTTTTAGCTTCCCGTTCTCGTTTTTAGTATAATTTGCTTTATTTTTCCCATAGTTTTAGAAAATCAAACCCAAATCTTTTCGACTTAAGCATTGTTATTCAAACCAACTTCCGACTTTCCAATTCGCTCTTCGTTGGGGATAAACGACCCGGGGAATATTCTAATTCTACTTCCGGTTTCATTGATTTTCTTGATAATTATCCTCATTATATATTTATAAGTATTATATATTTATTTATATAAAAAGGGGTTAATTAAATAATCAATCAATTTTTGGTGCCATTGCCGGGGAGGAGTGAAAGCGTTTGTCATTTCGAAGTTTGATTATTTGTGCATAAAGATAGTGAATATTTACTTTTTATTATTAAAAAAACCAAAAAGATAAAAACATTGTTTTTAATTATCAATAAAAATCACAAGTTGGTAAAAGAACACCAACATATAATACTTTCAACTGAAGTATTATCCATTAATAAGTTCCCGAACCAAAGAATCAAAAACTTACCTTTTGTGTCACTTGCGAGGTACGGTTCACCTTTTAAAAGATAAACAAACTCAAAGAGGGGTATAAGGCGGGTTGTTCCTAGGAACTACGACCCTAAAGGAAAAAGGTTTTTAATAGCTTCGCGCTTTCCTATTCCTCCGCTCCTTTGTGCGTTTTTCTTTTCGAAGAGTTACCGAGAAGCTTGTTGATTATTAGGTTTAAGTTGTCTATCTCGTTATCCGTAAAAAAAATTAGTTTAAATTTTCTTTTTCTACTTTGTGCATGCGCACTCGTTCTCAAACCCGCAACCGTAACCGTCAACAACAAGCCCAACCGGCTGTTGTAGAACCATTTAATTTAGAAGAACCTTTTGTTAATCCTCCCCTAGTTCCGATGGCTGATAACCGGACTATGGCACAATTGCTCCAAGCACCCACCGAGGGGTACGAGGATGCAATTGTAATTCCTGAAATCAATGCTAATTTTGAGTTGAAGCATGGTTTGATCAATCTTGTTCAAAACAAACAGTTTTTCGGACATGATAAAGAGGATCCACATGCTCACATCCGTTATTTCAATAAGATTACCTCAACGATGAGATTCCCGGACATCCCGAGCACGTCAATTAAGCTTATGCTTTTTCCATTTTCTCTTGAAGGTTCAGCCCGGATTTGGCTAGAAAAAGAACCTCCTCGATCAATTTTGACATGGGATGATCTTGTTTCAAAATTCATTAATCAATTCTTTCCTCCTTCAAAAACGACAAATCTTCGAAATGAAATCACGAGATTTCAACAAAGATTTGACGAATCGTTTTACGAGGCTTGGGATCGATTTAATGACCTTCTTCGAGCATGCCCACATCACGGATTTTCAGAATTACATCAACTAGATACGTTTTACAATGCTTTGAATGCTAATGATCAAGATTCGTTGAATTCTGCTGCGGGTGGAAACTTTTTGGATAAGATGCCTCGTGAATGCTTGAGAATTATCGAGAGTAAATCCAAGGTTCGTAATTCACGAAACAAGGCAGTCGTTGCCAAAGTGAGTTCGAATTCATCTACTCCCGGAATTTCACCAGATGTTGCTGCTCTTACAACCGAAGTTTCTGAACTTAAGAATATGATGAAGACTATGCTTATCGACATAATCAAATTTGGTCTAGCTAAATAAACCCATAAGCTCCGGCCTAAGAGGTTGGATCCGGTATGAGTCACATATCAACAAACGTAAGGATAAAAATCTAAACTATTAAAAACTATTTTTATTTTAAAAACTATTTTAAAAACAAAACTGATTCATAAGATTTAAATAACGAAACTCATTTAGTACTGAATTAGTAAATTCAGTTTACAAAAGCGAAAATGGGCCAACTCCAAAATCAAACAGCAAGCCCAACCGTTGTAACAAAACCAAAGGCCCAACTTCGAATTAGCAACCAGATTTGATGTTTTTAACTTCCTAATTAGCTGTTAAAATACAACAGCTTATCCAATAAGTTCTAAACTATTAAATCACCACCTTATTCAATCCAATAATTCACAACAACCAATCCTTCACAAATTAAGCTACAACAACAATACCGTACACCTCAATAAGCCACGATCAAAATGCATTATTCTAACAGCTCATTACTAAACCATGATCAAATGTCATTTTGAATAAGCTAAACGTTTTAGATCTAAAAACTTGTAATAAGCTAAAATTGAGATTTTAAGATCAAAAACGAGATAGACAAAAACATGTATTAAAGATATAATACCTTTTTTATGATTTTATTAAGAGCTAAAAAAAAGAGTTTTACCTAAATGATACCCACACAAGAAGCTAGAAGTGAGCTTATTTGAGCTTATTATCTCGAAATGGATTTAAAACATATAAGAAAAAGGTGATTAAGCTTGTGAGAGCTTTAGAACCTTGATCTATAATGTTTTTAAAGGATTTTGATCTAATAAGCCGAATGAATAAACTCGAAAAAGTAGCTTATTGAAAATAAGCCAAAACAACTCATGATTAAAACCAAACTTTTTATATAAAAAAACTTGTTCAAAAATACATACAACTTAAACTATAAGCTTTAAAAGAAGCTTGTACAAAGTTTTCTAAATTAAAAATCTAAATAAGACGTAGCTTTTACAATAAGCTAAACTAAAAACATAAAAAAAAACTGAAAATAAAAACTTGAAAGAAAAGTGAAAAAAAAGAGAAGAGATCTCCTCGAGTGAGGGAGCGGGTTGATTATTTATAGGGGAGAAGGGGTAAAGCGTACAGTTTTCCTTATATTGATGAATTATTTGAGCAATGAATTGGCTTAGGAATCGTGTCACACACGGATCACGAGTTGATTCAGCCGCTATGATGATGACACGTGCCCCTCTTGAAAGCTTAATTCATACGCACTAAATTTTAGCAGTTGGATCATTTTAACGAATTTGCAATTGAGAAACAAATTACCTCCCCACGTGTACACACTTATTGTCTTGATGGGCTTAAGGGCTAAAGAAGGCTTAAAGGAATAATGTGTGCAAACAATAGCGGATGAGCTATGATCCGTCCAAATCAATACATATAATATATATATAATATATAATATAAGTAATAATAAGGATATAAACAATTATAGTATAGTATAGTATTTCCGTCGGGTTCTCGAAAAAACGCTTTTAACCAAAGCAATTTCAAAAACCTTCCGGGTCGTTTTCTCGCACTCTTTTCGATCTCGTGCTCGGCTTTGTCTGGTTTTGTCTTTATTTTTGTTCATTTCTTTATATCCGTACCTGCACATACACAAACACAAAAACAACATATATTTGCAATTTTTATTATGTTTTTGGTCTTTTGGGTTCGTTTTTCATGGAAAAATATATGTATAAAATAGTGAATACCAAATTCCCCCATACTAAAGTATTGCCGTGTCCTCACGCAATGTAATAAATACGCGCTTAAACTAAAAATTTCAATCCCCTCAAACTAATCACTTTGAAAAGTAGCAAAGTGCTCATCTAAAGGAATTAAGGAATCAAAAGTTAAGAAACGCCCCGTTTTTCCATTTTCAATTTTTTTTCTATTATTTTTATGCTTTTTCTAACTTTCCATTATTTCCACACTTAATAACATTATTTATTTATTTATTTATTTATTATTTTTTTTTTTCGATAATACTTAGGATCATGGAACAAGCAAAATAAATTCATCGTCCCCAACTTTCACTTTTTCCATACTAAGCTTAAAAACAAGATCATTGTCAAATATAAGTCATGACACTAATACTACTCATAAATACTAATTGTGTACTTACTTTTCCTCCCTTATTTCCTAATTTTGTATCTCAAGATTTTATTTAAGTCATATACCCGAAGGCTCTTTAAGACTTTTATTTCGATACTTATTAATTCCAAAAATAAAGTGGGACGGTTAAAAACGCAATAATTAGCTCCTAGCCCTTTTCAAAAGATCAAATGTCATCAAGATTAAAGTCCACATCGAGGCGACCAAAATTTGGCTTTTATTAGGTTACTTAAGCAAGGTACCATTCATGTCATATACCCTAAGGCTCTTTAAGACATAAATGGACCAATCTTATTTGCACCATATACCCTAAGGCTCTTTAAGGCACAAAATAAGACAAAAATTAAGCAACATTATTAAACCTCAGTCCTTTAGAAGGCTACAACATCGGCCACGCCTCCGACAAGATGTAGCAAACATATTTCGACCTCGGTAACTTCCTCGACCTTTTAGAAGGCTGTAACATCGGTTGTGAGCCGGCAAGATGCAGCAAACTTTTATCAGTCTTGGATTATTATTGAATTCTACTTATCCCATATACCCTAAGGCTCTTTAAGGAATAAGCAAAATATTTATTAATGTGATACATATAGTATGCCAAATTAAGTATTCCTGATGTGTACTCATCCTAATCACAAAGGAACTAAAGAAAACTTTTATTAACTAATTATTAACCAAAAAACCGCACAACTCTATTTATTAAACAATTATATATAAAGGTGAAACAAGCTAATGGGAGAAAAAGCCACAATTAACACTTATGAGCTTAAAAGAAAACCAACTATTCTACGTTTAATGTCATGACTCTTAAATAACACTATCATTTCTTGTTCTTCGCAATTTAAAATCTCTAAGTAAGAGACTAGCAAATACTTAGCCCATAAAATTTCCCAACTGTCAAATTTAACATCTAACTATGCGATTACACAAGTCCTCATTTACTAACGATCAAGTCTAGCATTTTTAAAAATCTACTTAGACTAGCACAGACGAACATCGTTAAATGTTAAGGAAAAAGCTAAGGTTTAAAACCGATCGGGTTAAAATTTATTTCTCGTTCTCACCTTTATTTATGCCAAAACACTTATTACATTATTTTTTTACAACATTTTCACTTTTTTTCTATGCATAAAAATTTAAATTTTTTGCTATTTTTCATATAAATCACATATTTTTGGTGGAAAAACGGGTTACGTGAGAACAACGACTGCAGGTATAATCAAATCGATAGATCCCCCCATACTAGAACTACACATTGTCCTCAATGTGATATTAATACCCCATACTAATTTCAAGGCATAATTCAAGTATTAAGGGTTAATCGATAAGATTAGGATATAGGATTCCCTAAATGAAGCTGAGGATATGAAGCTCGAATAAATGGACAAAACCATGAGCACGAGAGTCTTCAAAATCCGGGTAATCCTGGACAAAACAACACAAACCAATAAAACACGAAACACGAGAAAGGAAAGGCAAGCCCCCTCTTATTAGTTGTTAGAAAATAGACAAGAAGATAGAAACGCTTGTTTTTGTTAACCGAGTCACGAGCTTGACTCGACCCCACCGCATTAATTATGTCCCGTGGACCGGGGGGGGGGGGGGGGGTGAATGCAAAGGAATGAGAAAATCTCAAGTCGGCTTTCATTAATTTTGGATAAACATTAAAAGCACGATGAAAGTCATCCCAATTAGAATTGCACCGGCTCTAAGTGGAATGCCCTTGCCGGGGTCAAAGTTCGTATCTTCACTCCCGGTGGAGCAAGATAAAGGAGAAACCTCGAGGTAGGTGAGAAACAGGAGAAAAATCCGAATGACAAATGTGAAGGAATCGTCATCTTCAACATTTTGAGAAAAATCAATCTCACTTCCCCTTTGGTCATCATTAAGCTCATTAAAATTATCAATCATGGGAGCATCAGGCTCCAAATGTAAGCAAATCTCAACATCCGGTGGTTCCGAGGAGCGAGGAAATGAACGGAAATCGAAAACGAAATGAATTCAAACTCGGGATGCTCTAAAAGAGGGTCATTTGAATTATCAATGCTAATCAACCCCTCCTGATCGGGCTCAATCTAAAAAAGAAACAAATCATACTCGGGAAGAGAGTAATTAGCATGAGTTGTGGTACTGCCACTTCTCGTCTCTTTCGTATGATCGCTAGAAGACTCATCCGGTAAAGAATATCCAACTGAGAAAAGAGAAGTATCGGACTACCGCTAAGAACGAATCACTAGCACATAATGGATGAGGAAAGGCAAAGGAGACTCGAGCATCCACATCCAGAGTAGGGTTGTTGTTCAAAAGATTCGATATTAGTAATAAGACTATGGACGATTAATAATTCTCACGAAGAATACGTCGTTTGATTTGAAAAATATCATCTAAATCTAAACATCTTTGAACTCCTTTCTCTTCTTGATCATCAATCCACACCCTCTAAGTAACAACTCGACAACCCTCCAAAATCATCATCATCCATTCGAAGTTCATCATTGTGGAATCAAATGAAAATCTCAAATTTATTTTTCAAAGCATCAAAAGAAGAAGAATCCCATCACATACAAGCTCATCACTACGTATCGTCGAAAATTACCCTCAAGCTCCCTTGGGATATGGGACAAAGGATCTTCAATACTAAAAGTAGTGGTCCTAGATGCTCGTCCCCCATACTTAAAGAGTTATCGGGCTCCTTGATTGGTTCATCGGGTGTGATCGATTTAGGCCTTCTCCATATAACAGTATACTCATCATCGTCATCATCAAAGTGGAAAAACGGACGATTCTAGCTTGGACAATTAATATATTCTGAAAACTCTTCACTGATATTTCGCACATCTTCATGAGTGTTACTCATACATTCTGAATACCTCTTGTATGATTTGGCTTGTCCATCAAAGCAATCGTTAATTTTGCCAAAAACTTTCCCCAAGCTATCAATATAACCTTTGTGTTTACTCCAAAAGTATACGACTAAACATCTTAAGAAGGTGCAAACGTCTTTTCTAAAGGATGTCTCTAAGCTTCATCATCGTCCATCAAAGAAAAAATTCCAAATGAATAGAACTTTGAGCTGTCGGCTTCTTCTTCTCTTGTTGAATTTCTTTAAGAATTTGCAAATCGTTTATAAGCTTAAGAAGTAATTTTTGTAAAACTTCAGGTTGATTATGCTCTTCTTCCATAGCTTGCTTAATCTTAAGAAATCTCTCCTCGGCTAGCAATAAAGCCATGCACTTCTCATTAGGAGGTATATGATCATACTCCTTTAAAAAGGCTTGTAGAGCTTCCATTAAGTCTTATTGAGCTTGCAAAATTTCTTTATTCGTCTCTTGAGAAGGATAATTGACAGGAAACTGCGAGGGTTGAAATTGGTCAAAACCAAAAGAATTATTATCATAGCAAGAATTTTGCTCACAATAATCTTCATTCATTGGTTGACATTGAAAAGTGTCATGAGAACCCCCGAAATTTGCACAACAAAGATATTGTTGAGAAGAACTTTGAGAATTTTGTGGAAAATAATTATCATTAAAGTTTTGATTGTAACACGGCTCATGTTCATAGACAAACGGGAACTGTGGTGGACAATCATAACCACAATGAGTATTATTTCCACATAACTCACACAAGTAAGTCTCAAACTGGAGTTGTGGAGGGTGGTCGGAAAAATATTGAGAATTATCGAAAGAATCCGGATTACATCGTGGACAAAATGAACCGACAAATTGCTCTCCACACCTGTAGCAAGGTTGATAAAATGAAGACATGTCGAAGAATTAATCGAATAAGAGGGTAAAGAGAATAAGAATTAAACGAATAAGAGGATTGAGAAGAATATTTATAGGTTTTTCAAATAATATATAAGGAAAAATAAGAAAGACAAGTATTTTTGGATTTTTATTTTTCAGATAAAAGGAAAATATTTTTGGGTTTTTTTATAAAGGAAAAGGAAAAATAAAAATAAAATAAGAAGAAAAATATTTTTGGATTTTTATATTTTTATGAAAATAAACTTTCCGAAGAAAGGATCTTCAAGTCTCGAACACGAACAATCCCGTAGAAATCGCTACACCTTTCCCCGGCAGCGGCGCCAAAAACTGATCCGTCCAAATCAATACATATAATATATATATAATATATAATATAAGTAATAATAAGTATAGAAACAATTATAGTATAGTATAGTATTTCCGTCGGGTTAAGAAATTCACTTTTGACCAAAGCGAAATCTCAAAAACCTTCCGGGTCGTTTCCTCGACGAGAGGTGAATGGAAATCTACGTTCAAGTTGTAAATCGAGCTTGAATAGCATAAAAGTTTTTGATTTGGTTTTTTTAAATCTACTAAAAGGACAAACATATAGAAAGGAAGCTAAACTTTTGATTTTAAACTATTTTTTATACTAAAAATTAAACTATTATTTAAAACTACAAGATTATACTAAAAATGATCTAAAAATATAAATGACTAAAATGCTTGCTAAGTGACGTGAAATGTTCATTAAGTGCGGGATTAAGTTTAACGAATTAAAATGACAAGTAAAATGAAATGCTTAAAAAATAAATGACAAGAAATTAAATTGCGTTAAAAAAAATAATTGACGGAATGTAAATCGAAAAGATAATACTTATGACTAAATAATTTTTAAATCTTTTTAAACCCGCACCTAAATTCCAAATCACTAATCACTTAACAAGCACTAAAAAATCTACTCACTACTCATAATGAAATAAAAACAAAACATTTTAAAAATAAAGCTACACTAAGCATGGCATAAATCAAATAGGCAAACATAAAATAAAACAATAAAATATAACTACACTAATTAATTGAAAAAGGAATAGAAAATGAACCGAATTGGAGACCCGCAATTAAACGATAACCACCCGATTTATTTAGCTAAAACAACTAATCAAAGTCGGTCTAGCTAAATAAACCCATAAGCTTTAAATAACGAAACTCATTTAGTACTGAATTAGTAAATTCAGTTTACAAAAGCGAAAATGGGCCAACTCCAAAATCAAACAGCAAGCCCAACCGTTGTAACAAAACCAAAGGCCCAACTTCGAATTAGCAACCAGATTTGATGTTTTTAACTTCCTAATTAGCTATTAAAATACAACAGCTTATCCAATAAGCTCTAAACTATTAAATCACCACCTTATTCAATCCAATAATTCACAACAACCAATCCTTTACAAATTAAGCTACAACAACAATACCGTACACCTCAATAAGCCACGATCAAAATGCGTTATTCTAATAGCTCATTACTAAACCATGATCAAATGTCATTTTGAATAAGCTAAACGTTTTAGATCTAAAACTTGTAATAAGCTAAAATTGAGATTTTAAGATCTAAACGAGATTTGACAAAACTTATTAGATATAAGTACCTTTTTTATGATTTTATAAAGATCTAAAAAAGAGTTTACTAAATGAAACCACACAATAAGCTAGAAGTGAGCTTATTTGAGCTTATTATCTCGAAATGGATTTAAAACATATAAGAAGAAGGTGATTAAGCTTGTGTGAGCTTTAGAACCTTGATCTATTATGTTTTTAAAGGATTTTGATCTAATAAGCCGAATGAATAAACTCGAAAAAGTAGCTTATTGAAAATAAGCCAAAACAACTCATGATTAAAACCAAACTTTTTATATAAAAAAACTTGTTCAAAACACATACAACTTAAACTATAAGCTTTAAAAGAAGCTTGTACAAAGTTTCCTAAATTAAAAATCTAAATAAGTCGTAGCTTTTACAATAAGCTAAACTAAAAACATAAAAAAAAACTGAAAATAAAAACTTGAAAGAAAAGTGAAAAAAAAGAGAAGAGATCTCCTCGAGTGAGGGAGCGGGTTGATTATTTATAGGGGAGAAGGGGTAAAGTTGTACAATTTTCCTTATGATTGATGAATTATTGAGCCAATGATTGGCTAGGAATCGGTGTCACACGGATCACGAGTTGATTCAGCCGCTATGATGATGACACGTGCCCCTCTTGAAAGCTTAATTCATACGCACTAAATTTTAGCAGTTGGATCATTTTAACGAATTTGCAATTGAGAAACAAATTACCTCCCCACGTGTACACACTTTATTCGTCCTCCACGTTTGAAGTGCGCTCTCACGTGCTCCATTATATTTCATTTCCATGCACGTGATATTTCATTAATATCACAATTTCATTTCAATTCATTTATGCATCTAACAATAAGAAATGTAGATGGGCCTAATCTTGGGCTTTTGGATAGCATGGGCTGGTTCGGCCCATTAAGCGGGTTACGGGCTGGCCCAATAAAATCCAAAAGTATCATTGGTCTTATTTTCTCGCGCTCTTTTTGATCCCGTGCTCAGTTTCGTCTGGTTTTGTCTTTATTTTTGTCCTTTTTTGATATCCGTACCTGCACATACACAAACACAAAAACAACATATATTTGCAATTTTTATTATGTTTTTGGTCTTTTGGGTTCGTTTTTCATGGAAAAATATATGTATAAAATAGTGAATACCAATGTTGTAGAACCATTTAATTTAGAAGAACCTTTTGTTAATCCTCCCCTAGTTTCGATGGCTGATAACCGGACTATGGCACAATTGCTCCAAGCACCCACCGAGGGGTACGAGGATGCAATTGTAATTCCTGAAATCAATGCTAATTTTGAGTTGAAGCATGGTTTGATCAATCTTGTTCAAAACAAACAGTTTTTCAGACATGATAAAGAGGATCCACATGCTCACATCCGTTATTTCAATAAGATTACCTCAACGATGAGATTCCCAGATATCCCGAGCACGTCAATTAAGCTTATGCTTTTTCCATTTTCTCTTGAAGGTTCAGCCCGGATTTGGCTAGAAAAAGAACCTCCTCGATCAATTTTGACATGGGATGATCTTGTTTCAAAATTCATTAATCAATTCTTTCCTCCTTCAAAAACGACAAATCTTCGAAATGAAATCACGAGATTTCAACAAAGATTTGACGAATCGTTTTACGAGGCTTGGGATCGATTTAATGACCTTCTTCGAGCATGCCCACATCACGGATTTTCTGAATTACATCAGCTAGATACGTTTTACAATGCGTTGAATGCTAATGATCAAGATTCATTGAATTCTGCTGCGGGTGGAAACTTTTTGGATAAGATGCCTCGTGAATGCTTGAGAATTATCGAGAGTAAATCCAAGGTTCGTAATTCACGAAACAAGGCAGTCGTTGCCAAAGTGAGTTCGAATTCATCTACTCCCGGAATTTCACCAGATGTTGCTGCTCTTACAACCGAAGTTTCTGAACTTAAGAACATGATGAAGACTATGCTTGTCGAAAAGCAAAGAGCCCAAGCTCCCGCACCCGTAAAAGCGGTTGAGCAGAGTTGTGTAACTTGTGGAGGTGCTCATTCGTATAGAAATTGTCCAGCCACAAATGGTAACATTTATCAGGACAACATTCAAGAGTACGTTTCACAAGCTGCTGCAGCCAATTTTAATCAAGGCAATACAAATTCTAGACCTCCGATGGTTGCAAACCAAATCCGACCTCCTGGTTTTCCTCCGATTCAAAATTTCAAAATAATCAAAAATTGTTTCAATCCAGAATCAGGAATAATTTTCAACCAAAAATCGAGAACCAATTCCTCAAAAACCGTGGAAATAACTTCTACCAAGGACAAGTATATCAACCTCCGACTAGTCAACCACCAGTTTACCAAGCTCAACCTTATCAAGCTCCTGCTCAACAAATGCAAGGTGTTTCAAAGACCAATTTTGAGAATTATGTCAAGGCTAATGATGCTGTATTGAGAAATATGCAAAATCAGGGCCAAGGTTTACCAAATCAAATGACCAATTTAACAGACATGCTTTCCAAATTCGTGAATGCCAATACCGCTTCATCTTCGGGTACGGGAACTCTCCCAAGTAACACCGTCACTAACCCAAAGGAGGACTTAAAAGGTATTACCACCCGAAGCGGTGATGCTTACAAAGGACCCACGATTCCTACTACTTCTTCTCCTAAAGTAGTGGAACGTGAGACCCAGGTCACAAAGGACAAGATGCCTCCTACTAATAACAGAAGCACCGAATACGTCCAACCTCCGGTTGTCCATCATGAACCAATCTCTGAGCCAGTAATTGCTCCAGTTAGTGCTTTGATGCCTAACCAAAAAACATTAATTTTATTTCCGTCAAAAAGAAATGATGAAAGGCGCCGTGAAAAAGCTAACGACCAAATTGAGAAATTCTATGAAATCTTTAGAGATTTGAGTTTTGAAATTAGCTTTACGTATGCTTTGATGCTTATGCCAAAATTCGCCTCGACTCTAAAAGCTTTAATCGGAAACAAAGAAAAGTTGAGTGAAATGGCTAGAACTCCATTGAACGAGAATTGCTCGGCGGTCATCCTCAACAAGTTACTAAAAAAACTTGGAGACCCTGGCCGATTTCTTATTCCATGTGAATTTTTCGGGAATAATATATGCAACGCCTTGGCCGATCTCGGCGCGAGCATTAATCTTATGCCATATTCCGTATGGAAAAATCTCTCTCTTCCCGAACTAACCCCGACTTGCATGACGCTAGAGCTAGCGAACCATTCGATCTCTGAACCGATCGGTATCGCCGAAGACGTCTATGTAACGGTGGGAAAATTCTAGTTTCTAGCCGATTTCGTGGTCATAGATTTTAAACCAGACCCCCGAGTACCTTTAATTCTCGGGAGGTTTTTCTTAAAGACCAGTCGTGCATTGATAGATGTGTACGAAGGTGAAATAACCCTTCATGTTAGCAAAGAGGCCATCATATTTAATTTGGACCAAACTTCGAGATACACGGCTAATTACAATCATATGACGGCAAACCGAATCGACGTCATTGATATGGCTTGTGAAGAATACTCTCAAGAAGTTCTTGGTTTCTCAAATGTGATCTCAAGTGGCAATTCCACTCCTTACTATGATCCAATCGTTTCTACTTCTTCTCCGACTTTAACTCTATTCGGGGACAGTGATTTTCTCCTTTTTGAGGAAGCTGACTCTTTTCTTGCTATAGAGGATGATCTAACTTTACTGGAAGTTGATCCAACGTATTATGACCCTGATGGGGATATTCATCTCCTCGAAGCAATTCTTAATAGTGATCCATCACCACCCTCTCCCAATCAAGGAAGCGATTTGCCAAAATTTCAAAAGATCTTAAAATTTGTGAAGCAAACAATGAAAAATCTTCAGTTAATGAGCCTCCCGAGGTAGAACTCAAGGACTTGCCACCTCATTTAGAATATTCATTTTTGGAAGGTAACGACAAGTTGCCCGTCATAATTGCAAAAGATTTGCATAATGAGGAAAAGGCCGCTCTGATCGAAGTTCGAAAGTCCCACAAGCGAGCCATCGCTTAGAAACTTTTAGATATTAAGGGTATTGACCTAGAGTTTTGTACCCACAAAATTCTCATGGAAGAGGACTACGAACCGACGGTTCAGCATCAAAGGCGGGTAAATCCAAAAATCCACGACGTCATCAAAAAAGAGGTTGAAAAGCTTCTTGACGCCGGATTAATTTATCCGATCTCTGACAGTCCATGGGTAAGCCCGGTGCACTGTGTACCGAAAAAGGGTGGCATGACCGTCGTAAAAAATGATGAAAATGATTTAATACCGACTCGATTGGTCACAGGGTGGAGAGTATGCATTGACTATAGAAAGTTGAATGAAGCTACCCGAAAGGACCACTTTCCATTGCCCTTCATGGATCAAATGCTCGAAAGACTCGCGGGAAATCAATACTATTGTTTCCTCGATGGCTTCTCGGGTTATTTTCAGATTCCCATAGACCCGAAGGACCAAGAAAAGACAACATTTACTTGCCCATACGGAACGTTTGCCTATCGCCGCATGCCTTTTGGGCTATGCAATGCACCTGGCACGTTTCAACGATGTATGATGGCAATCTTCCATGACATGATTGAAAAAATAATGGAAGTGTTTATGGATGACTTTTCAGTCTTCGGGGATTCTTTCTCTACATGCCTATCCCATTTGGAAAAAATGTTAAAACGGTGTGAAGACACCAATTTGGTCCTAAACTGGGAGAAAAGCCATTTTATGGTGAAAGAAGGCATTGTTCTTGGACACAAAATCTCTAAGTCGGGAATTGAGGTCGACCGAGCTAAAGTTGACGTTATCGCCAAGCTCCCTCACCTGACTACCATGAAAGGTGTTCGTAGTTTTCTTGGGCATGCCAGTTTTTACCGACGTTTCATACAAGACTTTTCAAAAATAGCCCGCCTAATGACTCGCCTGCTTGAAAAAGAGACTCCATTTTTCTTCTCAAAAGAGTGTATCGAATCATTTAATACACTTAAAAGAAAATTGACCGAGGTTCCAATTTTGATTGCTCCTGACTGGGACTTGCCCTTCGAACTCATGTGTGATGCAAGCAACTTTGCAATTGGGGCAGTCCTAGGGCAGCGAAAAAACAAGCATTTCCAACCAATTCACTATGCCAGCAAAACAATGACACAAGCTCAAGCACACTACACTACAACCGAAAAAGAATTGCTTGCCGTAGTGTACGCTTTTGAGAAATTCCGGTCATATCTCATTTTGTCCAAAAGCATAGTGTATACTGACCATTCTGCTATAAAGTATCTCTTCACTAAAAAGGATGTTAAGCCAAGACTGATGCGGTGGATCCTTTTGCTCTAAGAATTCGATGTTATCATCCGAGACAAAAAAGGAGCAGAGAATCTGGCCTTCGATCATCTTTCCAGACTCGAGAACAAGGAAATCACGGAAACATTTCCCCTCGAAATCCTTGGATCGGTTGCTCTTCGTGTTGATAGTACCCCATGGTTTGCAGATTTCGCAAACTACCATGCGGGGAATTTCATTGTCAAGGGAATGTCATCTTAGCAGAAAAACAAGTTTTTCAAAGATGTCAAACACTACTTCTGGGATGACCCCTTCTTGTTCAAAATCTGTGCGGATCAAGTGATCCGGCGGTGTGTGCACAGCAAAGAATCTCTCAACATCGTCGAAGCTTGCCACAATGGACCCACCGGGGGACATCATGGTGCAAATCTCAGCGCCAGAAAGGTCTTTGATGCTTGTTTATTTTGGCCCACTATTTACAAAGATGCACACGAGTTGGTTAAAAATTACGACTTATGCCAACGACAAGGAAAAATTTCACAAAGGGATGAGATGCCTTAAAATTCCATCTAAGTTTGTGAAATCTTTAACGTTTAGGGAATTGATTTTATGGGGCCATTCCCGTCTTCACGAGGGAACAAATATATACTCGTAGCGGTCGACTACTTGTCAAAATGGGTTGAAGCAAAAGCGCTCCCCACCAACGACGCTTGAGTTGTTTGCAAATTTCTTAAATCTCTCTTCGCCAGATTCGGTGCCCCTCGTGCCATCATAAGTGATCGTGGAACACATTTTTGCAATGACCAGTTTGCAAAGGTCATGCTTAAATACGAAGTCACTCATCGTCTCTCCACCGCGTATCACCTACAAACAAGTGGGCATGTTGAGGTATCGAATCGTGGTTTAAAAAGAATTCTTGAAAGGACCGTGGGCGAAAATTGTGCCTCTTGGTCGGACAAACTGGATGACGCTCTCTGGGCCTTCCGTACAGCGTACAAAACACCCATCGGGTGCACTCCGTACAAGCTTGTATATGGAAAGGCATGTCATCTGCCGGTTGAGTTAGAGCACAAAGCTTACTAGGCCCTTACGCATGCAAACTTTGATCTCAAAACCGCGGGTGATCAACGTAAAGTTTAACTCAATGAACTAAATGAACTTCGTGATCATGCCTATGAGAATACTTTGATTTACAAGGAGAAAACTAAGAGAATCCATGACGTCAAGAACAAAAACCGCGTTTTCAACGTCGGTGATCAAGTCCTCCTCTTTAACTCTAGATTGAAGATGTTCTCGGGTAAGTTGAAATCCCGTTGGTTCGGACCATTCACCATTGCCCATGTTTTTCCATATGGCACCATTGAGTTATCCCAAAACTCCAGGCCAAACTTTAAGGTGAATGGTCATCGAATTAAGCACTACTTTGGAGGGGACGTACCAAAATTGGTTGTCCTGGATCTCCAAACCTTCCCCAAGGACAAATGAATTCGCAGATTGGGTCAAGCTTAGTGACCCTAAACAAGCGCTTCATGGGAGGCACCCCATGCTTATCCGTAGTTATGTAGTAATAAATAAGTGTTTCTGTTGTGAGGAGGCTCGCCTCTTCCATTACCTGTGTTTTGTGTTTGTGTTGTTAATTGTCTAGGAATTCCTAGATTTTTTGAAGCCTCTTGTGCTCTCAGTTTTGTCCTCCGATCACAAGAGCTTCAAATCCTCAGCTTCAATTGGGAATTCGATATCCAAATCTTATCGACTAACGTTTATCTTTAAGCATACT
Source organism: Tanacetum coccineum (assembly GCA_026074375.1). NCBI lineage: Eukaryota > Viridiplantae > Streptophyta > Magnoliopsida > Asterales > Asteraceae > Tanacetum > Tanacetum coccineum. Next base: position 92,301 of record BQNB010002131.1, read on the forward strand.
TAATAAACGGCTTAGGATTTACGTAGAAACCCTTCGTAAAACATTGAGGACAATGTTTCATTCTAGTATGGGGAGGATCTATCGATTTGATTATGCCTGCAGTCGTTGTTTTCAGGTAATCCCGTTTTTACCACCAAAATTTCAAAAAAATGAAAAAATTTAAAAATTTTCAAAAATAAAATAAGTGTTTTGTCACAATTTTGACTTTCCCGCTGGGTAGAATAAGAATAAATTTTGGCTCGATCGAGCGTGTTGAGCTCTAGCTTGTTCCTTAAGTTTTAGACTAAGCATTCGCGAATATTCGCGAAGAACGAAAAATGATAGTGTTAATTATGAGTGGGATGCTAAACAAGGATTATTTGGAAATCTTAAGAGCTCATGTGTGTAATTGTCGCGTTTTCTCCCATACGTGCTATTTTTGGAGATTAAACTTAAATCAATAATTTTTATGTAGTATATAGCAAAATTTTTAGCCTTAGTTCAAATTTATACTTGAATTTTTCAAAAGGAAGTCTTCTCTAAAAAAAATGATGACAAATGAAAAAAAAATATATGATAAGTAATAATTATAAACTGTGGGCTGATAAAAGTTTTCTGTATCTTGCTGGCTCATAAAAAAATGATAAAAAATGAAAAAAATAATAAATATAACTGTGGGCTGATAAAAGTTTGCTGCATCTTGCCGGCTCACAACCGATGTTGTAGCCTTCTAAAAAGTCGAGGGTTACAATTGCATAAATGTTTAATATTAAGTATGAATTAATAAATAAAAGATCTCTTTTTGTTAAATTCAAATATGCTTTTGAACTTTGGCTATTCTATAAGCTATGTATATACGAAAACCTGAGAGTTTTTGAAACCTAAGGTCCGTAAGTCCCGATACTAGTCTTTATGGAGTGTCAAAAGCCTGTTCACTTAACCGCAAGGTTGGGATGTGCCGAGACGAAATTCGCTACATGGGATGATCTTGCCTTCAAACTTATTATTCTCGGGTGGAACATGAAGCATAGAATTTTGCAAAACGTTGATATAATAATTGTTGGGAGTGAAAAGTTGACAAGTTGCAAGTATGAGTAGTATTAGCATTTTAACTCATAATTAGCGGTGATTTCATTTTAAGCTTGGTTTGGAATAAGTGAAAAGTCGGGGACGACGAATTTATCCTTTTTGGGGCATTCTTGGATCGAAATGCATCTTGTTCTATGATCCCTAAAAGTTATAAAATAATGAAAGTCAAATAAGTTAGTTAGTTGCTCGAAATGAAAAATACAAAAAAATATGTGTAGGAATAAGAGTATATAAAAAATGGTAAAGATGGGGGCTTTTCAAAACTTATAAGTCTTTACTTCCCCTCGACAAACACTTAGCTACTTTTCGAGGTTATTAGTCGATGGGGGGTCGAGATTCTTAGTTTTCTAAGTGCTTACTTTATAGCATTGCGTGAGGACACGGTAATATCTTAGTATGGGGGATTTTGGTATGCGTTTAATTACACATACCTTTCACCATTAAAATCGGACTTAAATGAACAAAAACGTACCAAAAATACATTGTATTTGTATGTTTTCACCTATTTTGTGCAGGAAACGGATATCCGACAAAAGGACGAAAAATCAAGCAAAAACGGACAAAACCGAGCACGGAATGGAAAAGCGTAAAAAAGTCAAAGTCAACCCCGACAAAGTCAAAGCCAAGAAGTCATCAAGTCAAAGAAAATACAACTTTAGGGACCAAATTTGCCAAATCCTAAAGTTGTATAACAAGGATAAAAGATACAAGGACTAAAGTTGTAATCATGCCATACATAACTTTAGGGGGCCATTCCTGCCAAACCCCTAAAGTTATATAACAAAAGGACCATGCATGATATAGCCCTTATAACCCTTGGGGGCTAATTCTGGCTAACCCCCAAACTTATAACACCACAAGGACCATTCTTGCTACAACATAAATACAATTGAGGGACCATTTGTGCCACACTCCCAAACTTCACCCATGACAACACATACACACCTGTTATAACAATTTTTCCCGCCCAAACCAAACTCCACTATTCACGCTTCTCCTCTACCACTCTTCACCCCTAGCCAAAAACTCATTAAAACTCACCCCTACCTCACAAAGGGACAAATGACACCATGGCAATCCTCCCTCACCCCATTGGATATGAAAAAGAAGGGCTATGATCATTCACCTTAGGCTCAAAGACAATTTGACGGCATAGATGGTGCTTGTGGCTTACTCACACAACAAAAACACATTCTTTCCGCCTCAGCAAACAAACACAAGAGGAAGAGACAAGAAAGAAGACCTAGAATGTTCATTAGCTTAATATAAATAGGCCATCTTGTAAGCCCATTAGAACAGTTAGTTTTTAATCTTAGTTTTAGTTTTAACCTAGTGTGTTTTTTAAAATCATTTTAAGTTATTGTCTTTTAAATTCTAAGTATTGTAAACTGTTTTAGCATTAATGAAGATTTGAAGTTTTTCTTAGTTAAGCTTTGAGTTATTGTGTTAACTTATGTTCTAAAAGCTCATATAAGCTCTTAAAATAGCTCTTTTGTAACCTGTTTCAATATAAAAAAAATTTACTTAGATATAAAATCTGTTAAGAAAAACACAAAAAAATCACTCCTCAAAATTACCTCAGCAAAATATTGGATGATAAGCAAACAATGGAAGTGCTTATGGACCCCCACTAGCTTGTTTTTAACAAGCTAGAGCTTGTAGAATCATTCATCTACCCTGTTTAGAGCAAGGGTTTTGGTAAGTTTCCATTTTTATTTTTGCTTATTTTACTGTTTAAGTGCTTATTTACTGTTCCTTTTTGCTTATTTGTGCTTATCTTAGTTATTGGATGCTTATTTGTCTGGTTTTTATTATCTAAATGCTTTGTGTTTGAGTTTTACCTTATAATTGCCATTTTTAGTGAAATTTGACATTTGCTTATTTAGCTTATTGTAGTGCTTATTCTTGGTTAGATTATGCTTATTTATGCTTGTTTTATCCTTATGTTCATCTGTCTTTAGAAATCTCAGCTTAAATCATGCTTTTTCAGCTTAAAAATTTTGATTTTATATTTAAAGGGGTGTTTGGGTTAAGGGTACAAAACGGGTCAGTTTGGGTTATAAACCTTTGGGTCACCTTAGCCACTTTTGGTTAGCTATTTTAAGTAGTTCACAAGCTGTTTTAAAGGGATTTTTAGAATTTAAGATAGTTTTTAAGTTTTTCCAAAGATACTTTGAAACTGTCTTGAAAAAAAAAACAGTTTATAAGTGCTTTTGTGGTTTAGGTTTTTAAATCCAACTTTGTGTGATGTTTTAGTTTTCTTTTTACTTGTCAAATGCAGTAGCATACTTGTCTTTAGGTTACCTTTTTCTTTTAACAAAATCTGTCAAAGATTTGTCAAGTTTTCATAAGTGTTCCTCAAATCTCATACTGTCTTTTTAAATTCAAAGATATCAGATGGTAAAAATGATTTCTAGCTCATGAAATTTTGTGCACAAGCTTATTTTGAGTCACTCTAAATCTGTTTTAAGCTATTTTTTATTTTTGAGCTTATTTATAAGCTACCTTTTAGCCCATGTTTCTTTGTTAAATCTCCCCTGGTGCTAGCACCCGTTTTTCTAGCCCCTTTTTCTTGGCCTCCTTAAGATAGGTTAGTTTATATTTTTTGCATTTTTAGGAAGTTTATAAGCTGCTCTATAAGCCCTAGCAAGCCTTAAGCTTAGGACCCCCTCTTGGTGCTTAAAAATAAGCCCAAAAGTGAGCCCTTTGACTGTTTGTATGCAACTTAGGCCCCTTAGCTTATTTTGCTTATTCTTCTGTTCTGGCTTATTTCCTTGCTTTTTATTGCTTAAAGTAGCTTATTAGGTTTGTCTAAGCATGATCTAGCTTATTTGGTTTTGTTTTAAGCTTATTTAAGCTTATTTGCCTTTTTAGAGTAAATTTTAAGTGTTTATTAGTTTTTTAGCTTATTTGCCATTCTAGCTTATTTTAGTTGCTAATTTTTGTTCTTAAGTGCTTATTAGATATTGCTTATTGTCTGTCTTAGCTTATACTAAGTTTTCATTTGCTTATTTGCTTTAAAAAAGCCAAACAGTTTAGCTCTTTTTAGTTTTAAGTTTTTAAAGCTTAACTGTGACTTTCTTGTGCTTATTTAAGTGCTTATTTTTAAGTTATAAATTTTTTGTCTTTTTTAAAGTTGCTTATTTTCAGATTATTTAAAAAGTTGTAAAAAAATGAGAAATAAAAACGTTGGGATTAGGGGAGGCCCCAAGTGAGCAAGACTCGAACTTGGGACCTCAACCCCATCAACCAACGTTTTATAACACACTCACTACCGCTGTGCTACAATAGCTCATCCGGTAGTGAGTTGCACCATTTAATTTATAAGGGCATTTTAGCCCATTAAGCCCATAAGCTGTTTTCAGCTTATTACGGCTTATTTATAAGCCCAATTTTCTAGCTTTTATTTTTCATAGAACCAGGACACCTTAATCCACTTTTCTGTATTTTTTCACATTTTTCCAACTTTGTTTGCTATTTTTTATCATTTATTTTCTTTAAATCTGTTTTTTAATTATTAAAAATTAAATAAAAATCAAAAAAATATTTTTCTTTTTTAGAAAATTTTCTTTTGTCATATTACACTTAGGAAAAATAGAAAATCTTTCATAGGGTCATTTTTGCAAAATTTCGTTTTTTAAAGAACGGGATTAAAACCCCGTTTTCGTTTTCTCGTTTTTGAACTCAATTTAACTCCGTTTTCGTTCTAGTTTTCTTTAAACTTACTTTTTAGTCAATTTAAGTCCATTAAAAGTGAAAAAATCAATTTAGGTTAGTTTTTGAAAAATTAGGGTTTTTAGTGTGTCGTTTTAGCTTCCCGTTCTCGTTTTTAGTATAATTTGCTTTATTTTTCCCATAGTTTTAGAAAATCAAACCCAAATCTTTTCCACTCAAGCATTGTTATTCAAACCAACTTCCGACTTTCCAATTCGCTCTTCGTTGGGGATAAACGACCCGGGAATATTCTAATACTACTTCCGGTTTCATTGATTTTCTTGATAATTATCCTCATTATATATTTATAAGTATTATATATTTATTTATATAAAAAGGGGTTAATTAAAGAATCAATCAATCCCATATTGACTAGATAATCTAATAATGGGGCTAACGAGGTCCAAACCACTCGTACTACCAAAACCAATGGTTACACGATAGTCAAGGAATATCTAATGAAACCATAATCTAACAAGAAACAAACATCATAACAACAATAATTACATAACTAGGCCCGCACTTTAAGTGCTTAGCCTCTCATGGTAACGGAAACACAACCAGAAATAGAGGAAATCGTAGATTGAAAGCTCATAATTCTTACATTATTCGTATTTGAACGATTAAATACAATAAGTAAATAAAGTGTGATCTCCCTTGGACTCCAGGTGGAATTCTTTGAAGGTTAGAAGCCTTTGTCGCCTCTCCAATTGGCTGTGAAGGAAGTGATGTCAGAATAGCTTGAATGAGGCCTCTATTTATAGGTATCGAACTTGTTATGGCGTAACTAATAAAGGTGTTACGCCGTAACCATCATACATGGTATTCCAAATTTAAACAATTGTTATGGCATAACCAGATATGGTGTTACGCCATAAAGTCATCCTTGATCTTCGTGCTTGCTTAATTTATGTTACGGTGTAACCATTTTTGGTGTTACGATGTAACAATCTTCAAATATTTACACTTTGAGCCCTTTTTCCCATGTTCCTTGTCACTTTCCTACATTTCACCTGAAAACTATAAAATGATAGAAAATATCTCGTTTTCGAGGATTAGTGAAACATTTGCAGGTAATATAGGGGGAATTTTGCTACTAAAAAGTATTTAATATTTGATGTTCTCAAATATCCCCCCACTTGACTTCTGCTTGCCCTCAAGTAGAACCTATTAGAACATTTTATAAAAAGATTACTCGAGAATAACTTCAAGAAATAAATCTATAAAACTCTTATGCTAGAAAACATCAAATCCGAACACGTCACAAAAAGGGGATAAAAAAAGTCACTCAACTCTCCACTAGTCTAAGTGTTTCATTTTCGGGGTGATCACTCAATTGCACAGTCATAGCATGTATTCTATAATAAGCTTGAAAAGTACATAAATTTGCACCAGTTAGAATTAGGGTCTAAATAATTCTTGAAGGCAACAAGGGTAATACGGTTTTAAAGGATGATAAAGGTTTAAGATAGACATGGATACACATTTAATGGTTGTTAATAAAAATATAAAACAAATAGTCTAAAATAATCTAAGGTTGTCATAACTAGCTACTGTCTATCCATGGGTCCAAGAGTCTAAATCCAAAATTTTGATCTTCAATAATGGGCTACTAGCTCCATTCTTTATAAGTATTTGGATGACATGGTGTAATAATGGGCTACTAGATCTATTCTTCATAATTGAGATGCCTTGGTGCAATAATGGGCTACTAGCTCTATTTTTTATTTTTTATTTCACACCATCTTTACATTTTAGCACATGGGTAGCTTTTCGTTGCACCTTTTTTCTTCATTTTCTTTAAGATAAATATGGAAATGCTACAGGAGTTTATATCTTTAATTATTTCCCCTGCAACATCTGATATTATACGCACATCCCCCCACTTGAGATAAACAACGTCGAAAGTTATGATACAGGGGGGTCTTTATAGATCATAACTGATTGGTCTTCCACGAATGCATATAATTTTCATTCCCATTCCCCCGAACCATAGACTTAAGTAGCCAGAGATTTCAACACAAAGAAAATAAAGACTACAAGGTAGGCTAAGGTGATATGGTGTAACGAAACATATAGAGTAAGGTGAAAACATAGATTGGCTCAACATGGGTGATCTAGGGGTATCTTGCACTAATAGTGAGTGCAACAAAAGGGTTTATCACGGGAGGTCGACAAGTCAGTGTAACAAGTCGATAAACGCACACATATAGGCAATTTAGGTGATTTCCTAAGCGTTGCATTCTTGAACTATCTATTCCTACTAATCAATTAGGTCTCGAAATGATGTATATGCCAAGTTCTAAAGTCTACAATACTACTGGCACACTCAATATTTTGGTGGATTTTTGAATAATATGATGGAAACGGAATATTAGGCTTAAATCTCACCAAGTAATAATAAAGGGTAATGTGCATTCGGCAAAGATTAATTCTAGTTATTTAAGAAAAATTTGTCAAAAATTTTAAAATTGGCATAATTTTTAGAGAAAACTAGAAAATCGAAGGCAAAACATACGTCAAGTATTAATTCTGCTCCCATCCTCCCACTTGATTTGTACAATGTCCCTATTGTACATTAAGGAAATGAAATAAAAAGGAAAGAGTAGAATTAGGAAAGAGTAGAAACTCCCTACGCATTGCTTTGAGATTTGAAATTAGGCGAAAATCATTTAGATTATCTTCGTCTTCCTGCAAGCTCTTTATCCCATGTGATCATAAAAACAAACCCAAGCATAAAACCATTCTACAAGAATTATGAAGTGTAAAGAAAATACAAACCTAACTCACTTTCGTAGGAATCACGGTTGCATTTAGCATATGCAACAAGCCTTTTAAACCACTTGGTGGCCCAAGTAGACGAGTTTAGTCTTGTGAGGCCTTCCTAAGAACATACCTACAAAGTCCATTTACGTATACAAAGTTTAGACATGTTTAAAACTTAAATTTTTATGATTTCAAAAGGAGGTTACGGCATAACTGTGAAATGGGTTACGTCGTAATCAAGTGGTAAAAATTTTAAGTTTTAAGGTGTTACGGCGTACCTGTGAAATGGGTTATGTCGTAACTATAATAGTTACGGTGTAAACTAAAGTTGTTACGCCGTAAGTGCTGCAAATTCAGTAGAGTTACCACATGATTATGAGTCGAGCCGGTCTCGATAATTGCCTCCTAGCTTCTGAATTCTGCAAAACAAAGTAAGAAACATGCAAACCAATTCGTTAAATAAAGGACGAGTTGTCTCCTGACAAGCACTTTTTTTATTAACGAGTCTTTAAGTTAGACTATGCTCATTTTACGTTTTGTTGTTTTCTACTTCCTTTCGGATCATTTCCTTGAATTTAGATTCGTTCTTCCTTCCAAGAGGTAAAACATTATCCAAGTCTTTGGTAACACATACAAAACTTTGTCCACCTTCAAATGAGTATTTCTTAACCTCGAAAGTTTCTACATGTACTTCTGGTGGATGATAGTCTTTGTCCTCTATTCCTATTTCCTTGCACTCTTCATTTTCGAACTCATGATTGTGCCGCCCATAATTTTTATTATGCACTTGGTTACAATATTCTGATATGTTATTGAGAATGTGTCCCTTCTTCCCTATTCTAAGTTCGTACTCATCAGCTAGCTTATCGATTTCTAAATTGAATTCCCACTTGTAATCATCAAAGTTCCTAATGGTTGGGTTATTTACAATAACCGAGTCATCTTGGAAACAATCAATTAACCATAATTTTAATAGTGCTTTTTTCACAGGTTCACTAATGTCAGTATGCCCGACCTTAATCAATGTCCATTCCCTAAAGGTATAATCTCTAGGTCTCGGTTTGTTTGATTCTTAAGAGGATGCTTCGGATGAGGGACTAATATCACACCATTCAGCGTATCTATTGTCCCAAACTAAGGCACTGGTTTGGCTTTTTCCGTATTTTGCTAAAAGGAAATCAGGAAAGGATAGTCCTTTTCCTTTTATATTTCTTCTCTCATGATCGTAGTTGCAGTGCCAAAACCTTAAATTCCCAGTTTTAGATACCCCACAGATTTATACCCTACCATCACACATTTTTTTGTTAGGATCACAGGATGGCCACATTTTGGTTTGTTCCTTGATATTTTGTTTTATAAGGTTACAAAAGTGTGCTCTAGGAACAGTCTCATCTAAATTAATTTTCCGTTTCTTATTCTTCCGATCAACTTAGTTAGGAGACCTATTGTCCCAATTACCTGACTCTTCGTAATCGATTTGATTATTACTCAAGGCAGGGGATTGGGGTCTATTAATTAGGCCAGAATTAACCATGAAATTTTTTTCACTAGGATTATTATCTTTTCTCATTGAATCAAAGCTTATTCTATCTTCATTAATTCCCAATGAAAATTTTCTAGTGAAGACATCTATTTCCGCATGAATGGTAGCCAAAAAGGGTCTCCCTAGAATTGTAGTTTCAGAAGGGGTGTTGTCAATGATTGCGAAATCAGAAGGGGATAAGAATTTATCAATCTTAACTAGAATGTTTTCAACTATCCCCAAGGGTGTCTTTTTAGACATATTTGCCATTTCACAGAGCACATTTGTTTTCTTAAGATTGGTAGGATGCAAGTGTTCAAATAAACTCCTAGGCATTACATTAATACTAGCGCCTAGGTTAGCCATGGCATAAAAATTAAATTTACCGATCATGCAGGGGAGTGTGAAGCTTCCTGGATTTAGCTTTTTAGGTGGCAGTTGGTGTTGTAAAACTTCGAGAGTATCACTTTCAGGTCCCGATATGAAGGATACTCCATGGAGTTTGTTGAGCCCAGATGTTTCATGATCACTAGTAACTGTTTTAATTTGTGCTGAGGATAAGCTACAGGTTTTATCAGAGTGAATTTCCTTATTCAATTATTCGATATGGATTTCTAAATTTTTGAATGAGGCACTTTGGTTCCTAGTATTAATTTCAGCATTCTCTTAAAGCTTCTTGATCCACCCCTCCATTTTAGTACTTCTTGGTGCAGATTCCTCTTGATGCTTAGCTAATAGTTCTTCTAAGCATTGCCTCCTTTCTCCATATGGTGGACAGTTATCAGTCTTAGTGTAGTATCCAGATGGTCCTACACGAAACTTTCCTCCATTATTCCCGTTAAAAGGCGTTGTTCGTCCAAATTCTCCATATATGACCTCTTCAAATTTTTTAACTTCCTCGCTAAGGGGACAATCCTTGTCGAGGTGAGGTCCTTTGCAAATTTGGCATCCAACCTGGATTGCATGAACACTTTCCTTTAGCTTCTTCATGTCTCGTCCCAGGTTGTCCAACTTATTTACCAAAGCAGCTAGTCCATCATTGCTACTACTGCTTTCAATATTTCTGCTTGTTGTTCCGTCGTGTCATTTTTAAGAATGGTCATCCATGGTCTGAATTGGTGTGAGAGCTTGGGCCGGTGTTATCCCGAGAATTAGTCCATGAGAATTAAGCAATTGATGGTTCATAGTGCTCAAACCCTTATAAAAGATATTTACCTTTTGATGACTGTTGATGTCATGAGTAGGGCACTTATATAGCAGGTCATTATACCTTTCCCAGGCCTGGTATAATGATTCGTCTCCTACTTGCTTGAAGTTGTGAATTTCTTCAAGTTTCTTCGCGGTCATGGAAGGTGGGCAATACCTTTGGATAAAGGCCTTTTTGAGGAGATCCCAAGTATCGATAGTTCCTGGGGCGAGTCTAACCACCCATCTCTTTGCGGCTCCGGTAAGAGTAAATGGAAAAACTCGAAGCAGGACTGCATCTTTAGAGACTCCGAGAATATTGAATAAGCCAACAATTCTGAGGACCCGATCAATGTGATCGTGAGCATCCTCGTTCTTGTTCCCGGAAAAAGTGTCTTCCTTTAATTCGCGCATGAATTGACTCTTGATTTCGAAATTGACATTGCCTCCTATTTCGGGTTTAACCATGACCGGTGCCTGGTTTTCTCGTGACAATGCTATGTTTTGTTCCATGGAGAGTGTATCGACGTCTACTCCTGTCATAGTTCCTGCAGATATAGAGTTTAGGGAAAGAAGAGAAAAAATAAAATAATCAAATTAATTCTAAATTTTAGCTCCCCAACAGCGGCGCCAAAAAATTGATGCGTATTTTCTTTTAAATATAAATTTATCAAGTTTTAAATTTATAAAACTCAATCTACCTTACAACGCACTAACGGGCAAAGAACCCGATCGTGGGTAGTATAGAATGGTAAATCTGATGTCGTCCCAAGAGCTAAGTTGTAATTAGTTTTAATTTGAAATGTCACGTTTAGAAAATGGTTTTGAATTAAATTGAAATAAATAACAATAAAATAAAATACTTGAAAATTAAAAGAGTTGGAGATATCAAGAGAGAAAATGTGCTAACCTAGTTACTTCATTACTACTGTTATGAAAATGTTCTCATGTGCAATATCAAACTATGGTTTCATTAGTGGTTTCTAAGGTCGATAGACTTAAAAAAATATATTTAGTCTATCCTATACTCCATGTGATTCCGAATCAGTCCAAATTGTATAGGAGGTAGGTTATCCAGGTTGCAGTGATTAATCCGAACTATTCCCAAAACTTATCTAATAACCTATGCAGATTATTAATCCCCTCTGAAAAAGTTCCTGTGCTTTTTAAGTATATTAAGTGATAATGTATGGAGACCGATTAGTTCCTACACTAGGGACGAATAACCACTCCTCCCTAGTACCCGATGGATCTCATATTGACTAGATAATCTAATAATAGGGCAAGCGAGGTTTAAACCACTCGTACTACCAAAACCCAGGGTTATACGATAGTCAAGGATTATCTAATGAAACCATAATCTAACAGGAAACAAACATCATAACAATAGTAATTACATAACTAGGCCATCACTTTAAGTGCTTAGTCGCTCATGGTAACAAAAACACAACAAGAAATAGAAGAAATCATAGATTGAAGGCTCATAATTCTTACAGTATTCGTATTTGAATGATTAAATACAAAAATTAAATAAAGCCTTAGACTCCAGGTGGAATTTTTCGAAGGATGGAAGCCTTTGTCACCTCTCCAATTGGTTGTGGAGGAAGTGATGTCGGAATAGCTTGAATGAGGCCTCTATTTATAGGTATCGAAACTGTTATGACGTAACTAATAAAGGTGTTACGCCGTAACCATCATACACGGCATTTCATATTTAAACAATTGTTACGGCATAACCAGATATGGTGTTACGCCGTAACCTTTAAATAATTTCCATATGTACGTGATCTTCATACCATATTTGAGGATCTTCATGGTTTCGACGTAACCATAAGGGGTGTTACGTCGTAACTCTATCTTGGGTAAGATTTCCTTCCAAATACATGTTTACGGCATAACTAGATATGGTGTTACGCCGTAAAGTCGTCCTTGATCTTCGTACTTGCTTAATTTATGTTACGGTGTAACCATTTTTGGTGTTACACCGTAACAATCTTTTAATATTTACACTTTGAGCCCTTTTTCCCTTGTTCCTTGTCACTTTCCTGCATTTCACCTGAAAAATACAAAATGATAGAAATTATCTTGTTTTTGAGTATTAGTGAAACATTTACAGGTGATATAGGGGGTATTTTGCTACTAAAAGTATTAAATATTTGTTGTTATCACTACCCAACCAATGACTGTGAAGATTTGGGTACGCTGAAACCCAAAGCTGATATTGGAATTTTCATCGGATAAGCTCCTACAAAAAAAGGCTTACCGAATCTATAAGAAACGGACCTGTTTGATTATGGAAACTATCCATGTTGAATTTGATGAGCTGATGGAAATGGCTACTAAACAATTCGGTTCAGGACCCGAGTTTCATCTTATGACTCCTAGAACAATTAGTTCAAGACTCGTGCAAAATCTATCTTCCTCAACACCTTATGTTACAACAAGAAATAAAGACTAGGATATCTTGTTTCAACCCATGTTTGATGAGTACTTTAATCCTTCCTCAAGTGTTGTGTCTCGTGGACTTCCTGTTGTTGCTCCACAAGCTGCTGATACAATCGGTACACCTTTGTCAACTTCCATTGATCAAGATGCACCTTCTATAAGTACTTTATCAACCACTTATGAAACACAATCTCTATTCCTCTTTCAAGGTGTTGAAAAACAGTTACAACCAGCACAATTTGATAATGATCCATTCTAAGATATTCTCACTTCAGAACCAAGTTCTCAAAAATTATCGTCAAATTTGCAATCTACCAACCACCAACCATTATAACATCTTAGCAAATGAACAAAGAACCATCCGTTGGATAATGTGATCAGCAATCCTTCTCGACCAGTCTCAACACGAAAACAACTACAAATCGATGCCATGTGGTGTTACTTTGATGCATTCCTCACTTTAGTCAAATCCAAGAACTATAAAGAAGCATTGCTTGAATCTTCATGGATCGAAGCGATGCAAAAAGAAATCCATAAGTTGGAACATTTGGAAGTTTGGGAAATAGTACCACGTCCAGATTTTATCATTTTGATTCATGTTAAGTGGATCTTCAAATAACGTCACTTTTATAGCATCATTTATCCTATGTAAATAACCCGTTTTGTATAATTATTGCAAAAATTGTTACTTAATCATTTATATTTGAGATTTGCAGTGATTATGGAGTACTTGGTGAAGATTAGCTAAAAGGCATACATTCTGGAGCATAAACGAAGACATTTGAAGATTACTGTTTTGACATCCTATACGCCGTATCCATCAAGGAAGATACGATATATCTGTGCCTGCACTTCATAAGAAACCGCGAAGATACAAAGTCCAATAGGCCGTATCCAGCAATAAGATATTCTAGAAGATATCAAACGTGGTCCCTACTCCAAGAAACCCTCGATACGTCGTATCCAACTCTCTTGATACGCTGTATCGACCAAATTCCAGAGAGTTTAAATAGAAAACCTAAAAACATGTTTTTAGTGTGCTTGATCATATTTTTGATACCCTAACCACAAAAGTTGATTTTTAGAAGACAAGAAGAGCAGAAGAGGTCAAGCAAAGCTACTAATTCCATAGGAAACACCTTGTAATTTCCTATACTCTTGTAATTATTTAATCTTTGGTATCATTTCTTTAACTCGGTTAGTTTACCTTGGTTGAATTATTATTTTTGTATTGCTTAAAATGATTAAGGGCTAATACCCTTTGGTATTAGCCATGATTATGAAAATTTAAATGTTTGGTTTGTTTATATCGAATGCTTAATTTATCGTTGATTGCTTGTTTATGTTTATCAATTCATACCTGTTTACGTGCTTTTGTATGCGACCTATCATTCAACTAGATCTAGTGATACAAACCAAGTTAGCTAGATGCGAGGATGACTCTCCATATAGTGATTTATATATCTAGATGAATAGGACCACATAATTTTCTTATATTTGGCTAGATCGCTCTTCTATCTTTTGTCAGTCTGCTTGCGTGTGTTATTGTGTCTTAAATTGATCTGTGCCAGTCTCTCAGGCTGAAAACCCCATTATCCGTTAGAATTAGGATTAACATAGGTTTAAGATAGAATAGAATTGACATAGTTTAAATTAACTTAGTTTAGTTAACCAAAATATTGATAAAGATTGGTTCTCAGTCTTAGTGATCGACACCCAACTTACCACGAAACTCTATCTGATCGGGTACACAGCCCGTTAAAGTGTTGTTTTAGGTAAAGTCGAGAAAATATAAATTTAAAACTTGCAAACATAAATAACACCTACACGACAACACGATCAAGTTTTTGGCGCCATTGCTAGGGAGTGAAATTTTAATCTTGACTTTTATTTAATATTTTGCTTTTTAACATTAGCTTAACTTAACCCCTAGGATTAGTGTAACTTAGATTAATTAGTGTAAATTAGATTAGTTTAGTTTTATGCGTGTTTCCTTCTGTAGGATCCCGATTTACACTTCATATAACACAACAATCACGGATCAAGAACTAAGAAACTAGAAAAGAGATAATGGTTTAGAGAGAGAAAGAAAAGAGAGAGAGAGATGAGAGAAAAAGGAAAAGATATTATTTAGAAATATGAGAAGAGATATTTTCTAAATAGAAAATATCTATATATATACCCCTACACATTTAATGTGACGCGTGGGATATTTAACTAGGACTCGGGCTTGGGTTTTGCTTGGGATTAAACCCGAAACATATACAATATTAGTTTAACTATCGAGCCCGATTCCCGATAATATTCTATTACAACATTAACTAATTAATTGACCGAGACTTAAATACATAATGAACGAACTTCATGTTCGACTCAATATTTTGAGGCTAACACCTTCCTTGTTTGTTTTCCATATTTTTTTTTCTGTTTTACGATTTCAGTCAGGTTAATGATGGATAATCCAAACATCACTATGGAAGAATACATAAAACTTCAAGCTGAAAAGGCTCAAAGACATGGACGGACGTTTAACTAGGAAACTCCTACATACGGTAAGTCTTATTGTGATGATCTTGATTTTTTCGCAGATTTTGAAGCAAAATACCCAGCTATCGTCTACAATGATGCATTAACATCAAATGAGAACGTTCCTTCCAAACCACCTATAAGTATTTACAATGAGATTAAAGCTGACATTGATTTTAGTATATCATTTTCTGATTTCAAAGATAAAGATTATACTTTTATATGCGACAAGGATTTGTTTTCTTATAAATTAATTCCTTTCAATGATTTAAAACCAGAACCAATAAATGACCATGTTGAAATGAATACCGAATTGTGTTCGGAACACGTTGATATCAAACCAATGGATAGTGTTGTTTGCATAAGCAATGACATCACTCCCATTGAATATGATAAAAACATAGAGACAAATCACGACGATAAAAGCAAACCATCAAAAACAAGTAAATTCATTCTGATCGTTGAAGTGATAAGTCGGATATGTTTTCACAAAGGAATGCCATTGTTTTTCATAATTAAAAATTGTTGGTCTCAACTTAAGATCGATTCCTTAGCTTGTAAAGGTTAAGTTACTTTGGATAAATCCAAAACAATTATGATAGAAACTTTATGAATACTAAAGAGTATGCGGAATCTACTCTTTAATACTTAGAGGAATATTAATGAAATAGTAAACTGTATGAACAATGATATCACTGAAAAGCTCCAATATTATTATCAATAATACGAGTACTCTGTGTAGTACTAGGGTTTACAACCTTGAAGCTATATTTCAAAAACTCTATGTAACACCATAACCTAGGATCTCCTTTTATACACTAAGGAGTCCTTTACAAGATAACTACAAATCTTCTATAATTCTAATCTTATACGTATATTATACGTATCTTCTATAATTATATAAGATATACACTGAATAAGTCAATACATATATCTTGTGTTATTGATCTGATAAGTAACACGCCCCGGATCCTTATTCCGCTGCGACCCATTTTGGGGGTGTTACATTAGTACTGGCAGTACTAACTTACTCTAGCAGTACTAACTGGTTAGTACTGGCAGTTGTAACTTGAGTAGTACTAACTTTTGGCTTGGACAGTACTCAGTCTTGGCTTGGTAGTACTAAGTATGAAGACTTTTAATTCCTAACAATCCTCCCCTAAACTTGTGATTTACCTCCAAATCATCAAGTTTCTTGAATTAAAATCTTGTTCTCTGAGAGGATTCTTCCAAACACTTCATCTTCTTGGTCTTTCAACCTGCATGAATATCTTTCTAAGAAGTTCTCTGGACATCTCATTATCTTGTTCCACCAAGAGCTTTGCAACCAGCATCTGTGTAAGAGTTCCTCTTGACAATGGATACTCCTTCTCTATCAGCATGTAGATGTCTATTCCCTTCTCTGTAGACACATGATGCACTCCACATGAATCATATAGCCTCCAAGTTAAATCATGAATATGCTTTTGAAGCCTCCATACCTCATCATCTATATTTGGTTCAAACAATCTATTCAACTCAACCCATATCTCTCTTTCTTTGTCCTCTGTTGGTTCTGTTGAATTGAACTTCTCTTTTACCAGACTCCACAGCTTCACTAAGTCTTCCCTGTCAAATGCTTTCAGCATATCATCAAAGAATTGATATACCTCAGTATGATTTCCAACTCTGATGATCTTCCAGTACTTCCTAGCTCCTTCAGTGTAAATCTCCCAGTCAATTATAGGATACTTAGTTTGTAAAGCTTCAACATTCATTCCTTGCTCTGGAACTATTATCATTATTTGTTGTAGCCTTTCTTGTGACAATTCTTCTTTTTTATCTTTTGGTTCTTCAGCTGATACTGAGCTTTCTCCAGTCTTTTGTCTCTTTGAACTTTCTTAAGCAAGTGTTTCTTCTGCATCTCTTTTTAAACTTCCAGTTGTTGACTCAGGAATTGCTCTTTCAATCTCACTGTCCATTGGAACAAAAGTGTGTACTCTTCTCATTGTTATTTCAAACAGATTCTTGATCTTATCAAAAGAATAACTTCTCAACTGCTGTAGTGTATAAGCTCCTATGTGCTTGATATAATTAGACATATAGGTCCTCTGTTGAGCCTGTGTGGGTGGCCTATTCCTCCTTTTCTTCAGCTTTTTGTGCAGCAAAATACCTTTTTCTCTGATTGATAATCTTTGCAAGCAATCTTGCTTTTTCAGCTTCAGAGTACTTCTCTCTTTCCTCTGCTTGTAACCTTTATGCTAACTCTTCATCAGCTTCAACTCTAGCTTGTATGTCATCCCATTCTTCAATATTAAAAGAGCTAGCTGGTTCTTGTACACTGGCAGTCCTCTGCCTCTCTTCTTCCTTAAGTTCAGCTTGTAATCTCAGAGCTGCTTCATAACCAAGTCTTTCTTGTTCTTGCTGCAGCTTTGTCTTGGTTTGTACAGGTTCAGATTCTTCCATTATACCTTTACCTTTGTCTTTGGCAGTACTAACAGTAGCAGTAGAAACATCAACACTAGCAGTAGTAACTGCTGCACCAGCAGTAGAAACTGGCTTAGCAGTACTAATATCCTCTTCAGCAGTACTAATATCCTTAGCAGCATCAAGATCAAATTCAAACTCCATGTCATCCTCTTGCCTCCCCTGAATCTCTGCATCATGTTGTACCAGTGAGATTGTCGAATCTTGATCAATTTTAGATATTTTCCTCCCCTGTTTGGAAGGATCCTCCAAATCTTCTTCATTATCAGAAACAACAATTTTGGCCCTTCTTCTAGCTTGGTTGGACTTAACTTTGTTCTCTAACTTCTTTACCTTCTTGATGAGCTTAGTATAAGCAGCACCATATGTTAGCTTGGTATGCTTCAAGTCTGTCTCCAAGCTCTCCACTTTCTTTGATAATGTTGTACATAAAACCGTCAATTCTTGAAGTGTCAAACTGCCCTCATAACTTCCAAGTGTGTTAACTCTTGGGAGAGGTGAATCTTGGGGCATGGTAGGGGTCTTATCAATGTTACCAATGCCATGTCCTGCTTCTAAGCTAGTGACAGTAGTGGCAGCCCCTCCATATCTGACATCCACACCTATGGAAGTAGCCTCATCTGCAACATGGGTCTGAGTAGGAGATCTTAAAGTTTTGTAAAATGGAGTGACCTCCCTTAGGGGGAGATTGTTGGAAACACAAAAAGTGTCGGTCACTTCCAAGTTGTAATAGGTCTTAGCTCGTAGATTGTGTCATGTTAAGTATAGAAGCTAATCCGGCCCAAGGCCCATGGGAAGCCCATCATAGCCCATGGGCCGGCCATCATGTAACTATATAAGCCCTCTCCTAGCCTTGGAGAGGGGTTGGTTGTTTCATTTCTTCCATATTTCCACATAGTAATAACATCATCCATTCCATCACTTTCTCTATCTAAACATCACAACCCACATCTCTCTCTTGTTCTTGGTTTAGATCATAAGATTACATGTTTCTTCAATTGGTATCAAGAGCCATGGAGTGGTGTGTTTAGTTTTTGTGTTTATCTTGTGATTTGTGTTCAAAATCTTTATAAAGAACAAAATTTTTGATTCAAATTTTTTTGGTGTAAAAACCTTAAAGTTTTCATTTTTATTGTTCCTATAGGGTTAGTAACACTAGTTGTACAAGAATTTTTGCTAAAAACCATTGAAAAATGTGTCTCTTTGAGTTTTGAAAATTTGAGTTTCGTAGTAGTTGGACCGAACGAGTACAACCGAACAAGGTCACCGAACGAGTAAGCCGATCAAGAGAAGTTATAGTGGGAACCGAACTAGTATCTCTTTGGCAACCGAACGAGTTGTCTGTTTCAAGAACCGAACTAGTTCATCTGTGTTGGAACCGAACTAGATTTTCATTGAGAACCGAACGAGTAAGAACCGAACGAGGTTTCACAGTTAGAACCGAACGAGTTAATCGAAACTAGAACCGAACGAGGTTTACTCAAGCGGAGCCGAACTAGCGTATTTGTTTGTCAACCGAACTAGTCAATTCCATTTAAGACACACTAACTCAAATTTCTAAATTATACGGTTATTTCTTTGACTTGTAAAATCCCGTGAAACATTAACTTGTTTTCCCGGTTTTGTCGAGAATTGTAAAATCCCGTGTAGTTTCATTTCAAGACTCAACAATCACATAACCAAACACAATTTCTTTCTACCACCGATCGATCAATTTGTAATCTTTTTGATACCACAATGACGACTCTTGCCGATAAGTCACTTCTTTCAGGAGGAGACAACAAACCACCAATGCTTGAAAAACACTTGTATGATTCTTGGAAGAGCCGAATGGAACTGTATATGTTGAATAGACCTCATGGAAGAATGATTCTTGCCTCTGTTGAAAAAGGACCACTCGTTTGGCCTTCAATCACTGAGGATGGAGTAACAAGGCTTAAGGAATATATTGAACTGACTCCCGCTGAAGCCATTCAAGCTGATTGTGACATCAAAGCAATAAACATCATTCTCCAAGGCCTTCCAACTGAAATCTATGCTCTTGTGAGTCAACATCGTGTTGCAAAAGATCTTTGGGAGAAGATTAAACTGCTAATGCAAGGAACGTCGTTAACAAAACAAGAACGAGAATGTAAGCTGTATGATGAATTCGATAAGTTCACTTACAAGAAAGGAGAGTCGTTACATGAGTACTACTTGAGGTTCACTCTGTTACTCAATGATATGAACATCTACAAGATGCCATTGGAGCAATTTCAAGTTAACACCAAGTTTTTAAACACTCTTCCTGATGAATGGAGCAAATTTGTTACTGATGTTAAATTGGTCAAAGACTTGCATACTACCAATGTTGATCAGCTTCATGCTTACCTGCAACAACACGAAAGACATGCAAATGAAGTTCGTTTGATGCATGAACGTAACTCCGATCCTCTTGCTTTAGTTGCATCTCACCAATTACCTCCGTCAACTTATCAATCTCATCTACACACTCTCCCGAACTCTCAACTTCAACATCATGTTTCACCATATCCGTCTTCACAGTTTGTAACACCTTATCAGACTCAACAATTCACAACCAGTCAATCAACACCTCTTTCAATCACTTATCCATCAAATGAGTACCAATCCTCAGTTCACCACAACGTTTATTCTCCACAATCATCCATCCCACAATTGGAATATGCTCCCACAACTTACCAACATCAACAATCTGAATTTTCCCAACCAGACTCCGGTCTAATTGTTCCAGTGTTCCAGAAAGGGGATGATCCAATTGATGCGATCAATCACATGATGTCATTCTTAACTGCTGTTGTCACATCCCGGTATCCTACTACCAACAATCAGCTAAGGACTTCGTCAAAAGATCTAGTTCTGGCATGTTTATTACCATGGTGATTTTCCTCATTTAATTTAATCCCGAACACTAAAAAAAGAGGATGAAATTGTATCTTTTTCACAAACCAAAATGATGATACTTAAAAAGAAACTTGCTAAAAAATAATGAAGCCAAAATGGTATTTATAATGCTTTACCACGTTGTAAAGAATATGAAAGAATTTTTATGTGTTCAAACACGCAAGGAAATTAGGGAAAACTTTGTTAATCCATCATCAAGTAATAATCAAGTCAAAAGCAGATAAAATAGATCTTCTTGTTCAACAATATGAACAACTTACGATTTCGGAAGAAGAATCAATAGATAATGCTTTTGCTAGATTTAACACTATTATTACTAGTCTAAAGAGAGCATAGAGGCTGGAAGCCGCTTTTCTTTTTCTAGGCAGAAGAATTATGTTAGGAAGTTTCTTAGGGCATTGCATCCTAAATGGCGCGCAAAAGTCACGGCAATTGAAGAATCAAAGAATCTAACAACTCTTCACTTGTGATACTTATTAGAAATTTAAAGTCTATGAAGAAGTAATCACTCCGCTCCCCTTCGCGACCCCCCTCCTCCCCCGAAAACCATCAAAAACAAAAGAGAACAAAGTAGAATCTATTGCCTTGAAAAGTAAGATAGGATTCTTGTGATGAAGTAGTTCAACTGGTCCGATAGTGAAGATGAAGGAAATACGCCATGGCCGTAAGAAACTTCAAGAATTCTTCAAAAGACAAGGACTGATTCATAAAAAACCATATGAGAAAGAAGATCATTCCAAAGAAATTAAGATGACAAAAATAAGAAAGTGAAAGAAAATGTTTCAGTGTGGAATCCAAATCATCTCATCGGTGAATGTCCCGAAACAATTAAAATATCAAAATTCAAAGGGCGTTTCGTGGAGGAGCTTGGATGTGATAGCGTCGATGATGAAAAAAAAGAAGACAAAAGGACGAATAAGTGTCTGATGGCTAAAGATGCCACATGAGGTTACTTTCGAACAACAGTAAATTTTAGTGAATGCTCATCTCTGCACACGCGCACTAGACGAAAATAACTTGCATTAATGATATAGTAGGACTATTGCAAATTAAGACTAAAATCATGACAAAAATTAAAACTTCTAAAACAAGCTAAAATAGAATTAGAAAATGAAGTACTAGAAACTAAAACAAATTATTCCCTAGGGGTTTTAGAAAAAGGTAAGGAAATAATTGAAGAATATAAATTATGTCAAGATCTTAAGCTTGAAAATGTGGTGCTTAGAAAAGAAATATCTAGGCTAGATATATTTAATGATAGTAGTCACTCACTTAAGAAAATAATAAATTCTCAAAAGACTTCCGGAGATAAATCCGGATTAGGTTTTAATTTTACCAAAGGATCACCTAGCGAAACCAAACAAGTAAAGTTTGTAAAAGCTCAAGAAGTCTGTGTTCTAAAGATAAAATTGATAGAATCAACCCAAAATCTTATACTTATAAATAATACTAAAATTCCTATTGCAAGTGATGATGAGTAAAACGTTTTTACAAACCCTCCTGCTTCTCTCATATAGGCTCGCTCGCGCATTTACTACTCCACAATGGGTCTAAAAACTCACCTTTGAGAGACTAATAAATCTGTCCTCGATCTAAAAACACCTCAACCTAGATGGAGACCAAGGTAGACAAAACTATCCTAATCACATAATAAGGAACCATTCACATCCACTTAGTTTCACTCAATGTGGAAGTTGTTCACCATGTATGTGCCAAAACCAAATGCAAAACATATGCGGAAACAATAACCTCGGATACATGAAACGTTAGGGACCAAATGGATAAGCCATCACAACCTTTGAAATGGTGTGTTATCTACAAACATTCTTTGTCTATGGACTAAAGAATTCATGACAAGGTTCCCATGAACCCTTATCATTTACAATGTGAAGACATTAACGAAGATTATTCTAAAGTCTAAGGTACGTCTCTCTTTCCATATTCATAGAATATAGATTATAAGTAAATGATTATGTGTTACTATGATGATGTAGTATAATTAGTTCTTAAAAATAGTGTAGTCTCTAGAAATACCATTTGTTGGTTTTCTAGCTTTGAAGAGATTAGTTCATTATGAACTACTCGTTTGCGTAGATTATAGTCATTCGTCTACAAAATGGAAATCTTGTTCTATTGACACATAGCAAAACACACGAGATGAAAGAAGGGAAGCTAGTGGTTAAACAATTAACAATAGAAGTAGGATTAGTCGCTGCGAAGATCATTGACACACTTTGGGATGAAACAAATCCCTTGCTACTTCAACGATCATCTCGGTTCTATGTCAACCATTCATCTACGTCTATCGGAATCAGCTTCTTGATATTTCAGCTACGTCTCACTATTTCATTATCTTCACTATCAATTCTCGTCTCATCTCAAATCGAATCAATTAATTTTCTTTTCAAAGAAATTAATTTCTTCTCCTTGCAAGAAAACTCATCTCTAAATCACCTCTCAGATTGACGTCTTGATTATCTCGTTCAAAGTAGTCAAAGAAACTTTTTAATTAAACAAAAAGGTTAATTAAAAATTTTCAATATTCATTCTCATAAAAATTAGCCAAAATCAAAGAATTTTTTTTGAGGGCGGCCCCTTAAAATTAAGGGGACCGGCCGTGTAAGTTGGGCGGCCCCCTTAATTATTTAAGGGGGCCGGCCACTGGAAAAACAAACTTCCCTTTTTAATTCGAAAATACATAGCAAAACACCATTTTTTTTCTTTCTTCCCTCTTCCACCTGTTGTGACGAAAAACCCACCACCATATTCACCAAAATCAAACTTCAAATAATCCAATTAACCAAAATTCGCAAGGGGAAATTACAAACAAATCAATCAATCGTCATTAAAGTTTTTCATCATTCTTTTCATTTGATTTCATCCAATTTTGCTCCCAATCAAAATCGGGTGTTCTTCATTATTTTCATATTTTTTATTTTTTATTTTTGTCTAGGACTTCCATAACTATAATGATACCCGTAGTCATAGGAACACTACATTCATGATTGAATTGAATCAAAACACTAAATTGAGTCACAAATTTTTGGTTCGAAATTATCATAAATTTACTTTTATTTTTTTTAACAAAGTTTATACATTGTTGATTCATGCCAAAAACATGATAAAAACAACACTATTTTGTCCATCAAAACGTACATTTCTAAATGTATACTTTTCGAATCAATAGAAAATGTATTATAAAAATAAAGGGGTGTTTGGCTCGTTTCTTAGGATCAATTACTAGAGTCGAAATGACCACCACCATAATTTTGTCACTTGTATAAACACTTAACTAGCGTGTATAAGTCATCAAGATATATAATCATTATATTGTTTGAATATATTTTGTAGATTGGTATAAAATAATAGGGGCGCTTTGGCCATACCCTTTTAGACATGATTTTTGAATAAAACTAAACACCTAATTAACTTCTTGTCAACGTTAATAATGAATAAACCTATATCATCACCATTGATATATTCCTTGACATATAGTTTCTTGACAAGCTTAAACTCCCCCCCCAATTCCCCATGACTTAAATACGGTAGATTGTTTGGACATGATCCTTCCGGTGCTTGAAAACTGCCCTCCATAAACCACAATATATACCTTCTCCTCCCCCATCGACAAACGCCCCCTAGATTAAGTCAAAAACAAATTAAGGAACATATGGATCACTTCTTAGGATTTTATTTGTTAAGTCGAAGTAATCCTTGTCCCACATGTGTCATATTACAAAAATTAATTTTATTATATATTTTTGTGTCACACTTTATGTTGTTGATAACTTGTTTAGGTGATAAAATGTCAAGAGCCACTTCCATGTTTTTCACCTCACCAAATCTCTACATCCCAAAGGTATCCAAATCCCTGAATTTCCCCCCACAAATTACCAATTCTACAAATCCATGGAAATCGCAACATTCACGAAGGTCGTGTTGTTGATCAAGCCTACTACAAATCCAACAACATCGAGCGTCTCCTTCACAAACATTCGCTTCGATTGTCTCTTTACACAAGCAAACGAACCGTTATTTCCAATGATTCATTCTTGGATTTTCCCTATTAGTTAAGTACGGTTCAAACCGATGAATATGGCTATCTTGTCATCTTCTTTATGATTCAACATGAATTCATAACTCTCACTCTTGCCCAAATTCGGTCAAATCCTTAAAATTCCTTACAACGGTCAAGCCGTGTTCACCAAAGAGTAGGACCTTGGATCTCTTGATTATTCTCAAGAAACCGAGGGACCATATTCCACCGACCTTCCAACTCCCGATGATATTCGTTCGACTTCTTGAATTGGAAGCTATGTCATGGTAGACCGTACCTTTTTAAAGTCAAACCGGTCACCTTACTCAAATCAAATCTCATAAGGAACTAAGCCACGAAATGAAGCAATGGAAGAATCATTCGATGAGAATGTAGTTTGGACTGGAGGGACATCTGACCATCTCCCCGCTTGTCTTGCTTACATGTTGTATTGTGTTGTTGCCGAGGAACAATACAATCTTGCTTACTTCTTTGTCAAACGAATTGAATGTGCTAAAGCAAATCTAATCGCCAATCTTCCATACGGTATGTTCTTGACTCGTCTTTATCGTCACATCATGGAAGTATATCCTCATCTCGACAATGGCATTTATGACATTGTTGATCGAGTCATGCGTCCTCTTGCTCTTAAACAAACTCAGAGACCTCAAAGTGATCGTGGCAAGGCACGCCATTCTGTCTCATCCTCATCTTCTCATCATCAAGGCACGTCATCTCATCAACATGATGATGATGATGATGATGATGTCGAAACTTCTCGTGCAAGTACTCCATCTCCTACTACCTATCTTAACTCTCTTAATCCACTCAACTACCAAAACTACGAAATGCCTTCCGCTTCGGAACAAACCAATGAAACTCTCTTTGAACGACAAACCACCTTGCTCAACCAAACGCAAGAAATGCATAAAGAAATGCGCGGAGGTTTCAAGTCATTTGGAAAGGCACTAAAAGGAGTGTTTAGCAATAAGAAGAAATGAAGACATAGGAGTGGAATGAACTAGATGGCTTAATGTAGTTTAAGATAATTTTTAACTTGATTATGTGTATGTTATTAACAACTTGTTATGGTGGTGTGTGTGTGTGTGTATATTCGAAAAGACTCTATATGTGGTTTTCTTTTAGGGTAGTAATGTCGCTATGATGCCTTAAACCTTTTGGTTGTTTTATTAAATCAACAAGTTATGCCTTTTTGGTTTCATGATTTAATGGTGTTTATTACATGTTTATAAGATTAAATATGCTTTAAAAAACTCTATAGGCTTGCTGCAAATAAACAACAAAAACAAAAAGACCCGCACAAAAATCCTGAGGGAAAAATATGTTTTTTTGTTGAAAATGGGGACACTAACGTTGGGCGGCCCCTTAATCATATGGGCCCGGCCCCCGTAATTTTAAGGGGACTGCCCCTATTTAAGGCGACGCCCTTAGCCCTTCATGGGTAAAACATTATTTTTCACTGCTTTTTGCCTTTTATACTTAGTATCAGCTATTCTTTACCCAGAATGCTTGAAACAACATTTGTGAATTCCCTAAAACTTATCCAAATTTATTCCTTTTCAACAAATCTCTTCATATAATTCCCTCCATATGCATAACACCAATTCACCTTCTCCTTCACTCATCATCAACAACCATACACATTTCATGACCTCTCACTCGAGGAGCTTCATTTCCAAGGTCTCCAGAGACCAAAATGAACATCATTCCACCAAAACAATTGGTTGTGGATTTAAACCCAAGATGACTAAAAACCCCATCACGGACCAAAACTTTCCTAAATTCTCTCACCTAGTGACCTCCTAATGCAACCTCCAATACACCATCAACCAAAGACACTTCTTCATCTTCAATTGATTACATACCAACATCACTAAATAATCAACATTACCCTCCCAAATGTTACTTCTTAAAAACCCCTCAAAATCTCCTCTCTATGAGAGTTTCTCCTACCACCTCCAACTCTTGATAACGTGCATCCAATGGAATCACTCTCACTCTTTCCCCAAATACCCCACTTGATGTCTAATTTGATACTCCATCACCTTCACCACCTATCATTGCACATCCTATCCCTTGGAATTTCCTTGAAGCACATGGTAACTCATGCCTTTGTTGTATCCACAACCGAACCCTCATTTTCGGGTTAAGTGATGAACTTCACTATATGTTTTCATATATTGAACACATGCTCTCACAACCACCAATCATCATCACACCACCTCCACCATCATCCCCAAACTAAACATGCTCTATGTTTAGTCTCTCAAATAATTGATCCTCTACCATTTTGCATGCAAGTCCTATGGAGCTTTACTAGTTATAGGACTTTTGTACTTTTAATTTCATGTATGTTAGCATGTTATTTTCCTTATGTATGCATGAGTGTGTTTCACACACTACTTTAATTTTAATGAATGATCATTGTTGGTTGTATGTCATATTTTTCTTCCTTGCTACATGTTAGAAATATTTGTATTGTTCTAACCCATTTTGTAGCCAAGAAACCATAGCTCGATTCCTTGGTGCCCTCGAACGAGGGGGAGCACACATCAAGGGGGAGCATTTATTCCGTCGATTTTACTAGCAATCCTCGACGATGCCTTTTTGATTCTACAAAAAAGGGGAGAAATGACATAAAACTCACTAAATACTTGTTTAAAAATAATTTTACATTTAATGAGTTTAAATTTTGTAATCATCAAAAAGGGGGAGATTGTTGATAAAATATAATGCCTAAAACATTAATAATATTTTTTCACATCTTTACGTTTTGATAATCACAAAATATAAAAACGTTCAACGTAAAATTAAACGTAAACAAGTATTTAGTAGTAAATTCTCATTTCAACAATTACATCACTTAAAGGTATGAATAAATAAATGCTTAATGGATTTTATGATCAAAGGAAATTTTTATTCAACCTCAAACTTTTATAAAATGTTGTAAACATGTTTATAAACTTACAAAACATTTTCTACATTTAAAAGAAATGTTTTATTCAAAATAAACATTTTGAATTTCAAATTTTCAAACCTAAAACGGCTAGAAAAGGTCCAGTAAACACCTCCCCTAGATAGGACAAAAAAGAGGAGCGTCTAAAAGGGGCGGCCTATTTAATTATAAGAGGGCCGATACCCTATTTAAGGGGGTCGGCCATAGACTCCGCTCCTCCTTCTTGTCCTATAAATACTAGACTATTCCTCAACATTTTTCTCACCTTTTGCACCCATTCTTTTTGCTCAAAACAGCCCACTTATCCTCTCTAAAACCCTTTGATCATTTAATCAGAAAGCTTTGTTTCTAAGTGATCCAAGCTATATTCCTCAAGTGCAAGAGAAGAATACTTCCATCATCAAGTGAAGAAGTATTACACCTTAGTGTGCATAGCAATCTTGTTGCATTCATGTCACATATTTGTAAATCAATTGTATTTCATGTAGTTGTGTATAGTAGCTAGATCTTGGTGATCTTTGTAAGTATAATTAGATCATTGTGATCTTACCAAGTAGTGTTAGGTAGTTGTGATATAAGTAGTGTGGTGAAGTGAAGTCGTGAAGTTGTGAATAAGTCGTGAAGTTTTAAAGAATTCGTGAAGGTGTGAAGAAGTTGTGATGAGGTTTAAGCAGTCTCTTGTGCTTGCTCAAAAATACTTGAATAAATCTTGGATACATTAAAAATTTGTGTTTACTATCCAAGTTTTTCACCATATCATCAAAAAACAGTTTAGAAAAAATAAATTTCCTATTAGTGGCCAAGCAAATAATAGCAGTTGCTATATTGCTACTGAATTGTTCCTAAGAGGTTTTCTTAGGACTTAGACAATGTAGGATAGTATGGATGAGAAATCTCCATTAAGGGGAAAAGTATCCTTTTTGAAAGGTCAATTTGTCTGAAGTTGACACACACCCCATTAAGGAAAGTTGTTTAAAGATTTCAGTATTTGGCAAAGAACTAATACCATCAGAATTTGCTAATTGGAGACGCCTTCTAATAGATGCCTCAGTAATAATCTTAACTTTGCCATCTATTGTAGGAGTTAATTCAACTTCTCTAGTATCAAGTGTTCTGGCAGTAGCAGTTTCCCAAAACTGTTTGATGAGAGAAACATAGATAGTAGGATTTTCTATAAGAGCATACCTTATGTGACTAGCATTGAGAAAATACACTTTTTAGTGAAATTCTTCACTTCCCTCTGGTTTCTTCAAGTAGGCGACCATATTGTGTGTGTCATAGAATTCCAAATTCGCCATTGTTGATTGAGAAAAGTTCTATTAGAGTTCTGGGTTATGATCGTGTATAAGAGTATGTGTGTTTGGCAAAGTCAATTGAGATTAAGTTGATAACACTTGAGGTTTTGATTGGACCGACTGAATTTATCTTGAAGAAATCTTGTGATTTAAAGAAAGATTAAGAATTATCCAGAATAAGGAAACCTATAGGTGAAGTAATTGGCCGAATTATCTCAAACGGCTATATTTAATTGCCAAAAATCTATTATTCCTAAACAGTACTAACGGTAGCCTAGCAGTACTAAGTTTAGCCTAACAGTACTAAGTAATGCTCAGTAGTACTAACTTTTGAGTTACCAGTTTTAACCTCTATTTCGTTCCAAAAACCATTCCCATTAGCAATTTTGATTCTCACAAGCTCTCTTTCTGTTTTTATTCTCACTTTATCTCTCAATTCTTTTTCTCACTGAATCACTCTGTCTGTTTTTATATCACACATCTCTCTTTATGTTTTTCAGCTCACCAATTCTCTCAATTCTTTTAGCTCACACAATCACTCTTTCTATTTTTTGTTTCACACATCTCTCTTTCTATTTTTCATTCTCGCCAATTTCTCTCATTTCTTTTAGCTCACCAATTTACTCTATCTATTTTTATTTTCACATATCTCTCTTTCTGTTTTTAGCTCACTAATTTCTCTCATTACTCACACTATCAATTATAACTAACAGCATTCACATAGCAGTATTAAGTATAACTTGCAGCACTAATTATACTGACCAGTAGAAAGTTAGTCCAACAGCACTAACTTGAATTTCATCATTAACTGATGTTCCATTGTATTTCAAGCATCATTTGTGCATAATTTGCTGCATATTAGCATAATTAACCTCCCCTTAATCAATATTTCAGAGGTTAAGCATTCTTATACTTGTAATCAGATATTGAAATCTTCCAACATCAAATGCTTTTATGAGCAAATCTGCAACATTCTAATCTGTGTGAATCTTTATCATCTGAATAAGCTTCTTCTCATTGGAATCTCTGATAAAATGATATATGATCTCAATGTGCTTAGTCTTTGAGTGAAACACTGGATTCTTAACTATGCAGATGGTGCTTTCATTATCAATGAAAATCTTGGTATTCATGAAATTGTATCCATAATCTAGCATTTGATTTTGAATCCAGAGTACTTATCTACAACAACTAGCAGCAGCCACATATTCTGCTTCAGTAGTAGAGTTGGCAACTATAGTTTGCTTCTTGCATTGCCATGAAATTAATCTGCTTCCAAGAAATTGACAACCTCCTATTGTAGATTTCCTGTCTAAACTTACACTTGCATAGTCACTATCAGAATAAGCTTCTAAATCAAATGGTAAGTCCTTAGGATACCAAAGGCCTAATTTAGGTTGATCTTTCAAGTATCTAAATATTCTTTTCACAACATGAAGATGTGAAACTTTAGGTGTGACTTGGAATCTTGCACAAGCGCATACAACAAACATTATATCAAGCCTTGAAGATGTTAAATACATCAATGAGCCAATCATTGATCTATATAAGTGAACATCAATATCTTCAGCTTCTGCATCCTTAAGCAGTGGCTTTGAAGTCTCCAAATTTCATCCACATACTTGTCTTGACTAATGAAAATCCCATCATCTTTCGGTGTCACTTGTAATCCTAAGAAGAAAGTTAGCTCACCCATAGAACTCATCTGGAACTTCTTGTGCATCAGTTTTTCAAACTCAGTGCATAACTTCTTTTTAGTAGATCCAAAAATGATATCATCAACATATACTTGAACTAGTAGAATATCACTTTTGACTCTTTTAATAAACAAAGTCTTATCTATCTGACCTCTCTGAAATCCATTGTCTAATAAATAGGTAGATAAAGTCTCATACCAAGCTCTATGAGCTTGATGTAGACCATATAATGCCTTTTCTACCTTATAAACTTTTTCAGGGAACTCTGGATCTTCAAACCCTAGAGGTTGATAGACATAAACTTCCTCTTCAATCTTGCCATACAAAAATGCACTCTTCACATCCATTTGGTATACTACAAAGTCTTTGAATGAGGCATAGGCTAAAAATAGCCTAATTGCTTCAATCCTAGCAACTAGAGCAAAAACCTCATCATAATCTATTTCCTCTTCTTGTGTGTAACCCTGTACAACTAGCCTTGCCTTATTTCTAATCATAATACCTCTTTCATCTTTTTTGTTCCTGTACACCCATTTAGTACCAATGGCTCTTTTTCCATGTGGTAAATCCACCAAGGTCCAAACCTGTTGTAACTTGAACTACAGAAGCTCTTCTTGCATATCTTCTATCTAGCTTGGATCTTTTAATACTTGAATTACCTTTTTGGGCTCTTCCTGTGATAGGAAACAAGCAAATAGACAAGTATGAAGGTCTTCATGAGTTTTCCCTTCATAAACAGCACTAATAAACCCTTGTTCATTTGTAGTCTTTATCATTCTCTTTGTCAGTACACCAGACTGTACATCACCAATCACATGATCAAGTGAATGATCTTTATGGATTCTTGTATTTGGAGTAGAAGGAACTGGATATGTGGTAGTAATGTGGCTCATATCTATTTTTGTTTCATCACCAAAGAAATCAGCATGTGTGGCTTCAAGTGGAGCAGTAGTAACTGTTGAACTAACAGTATTAACATTTAGACTACCAGTATTAACATTTGTACTAGCAGTATTAATACTTGGCCCAGCAGTATTATCACCTTAAGTACTGTTTTTAGGTTTCTCTTGATTAACAATTTCACTTTCTTTACATACACCTTCATCATCCTTCTTTCCAGCATCACTAGAAGGTTGTGGTTCATCATTACTAGCATTCTTCAAAGAAGAATCAAATAGTGAACCATCTTTCCATAGTGGCATCAATATGTAGTCTTGGCTAGATCCCGTCTCCTTGCTAGAATAACCTGTACCAATACTTTCTTTTGTACCTACAAGATCATTAGAGTTTGTACCTACAACAACTGGCACATAATTCATTGATTTTGTCAGAACATCAATATCAAACAACCACTTTAGTCCATCACATGCAATAATAGGATTATCCTCTGAGAACCTAATATGCAAGTTTTCTTCTACTTTTCTAGTTCTAATGTTGTATACCTTAAAAGCCTTACTATTCAATAAGTATCCAACAAAGAATCCTTCATCTGACTTTCCATCAAACTTGCCTAGATAATCTAAGGTATTAAGAATGGTAACATGACACCCAAATGGTCTCATGAAGCTTAGAGCAGGTGGTCTACCTCTAAACAGTTCATAAGGGGTCTTGTTATGAGGCTTAACTACTAATACCCTATTTTGCACATAGCAAGCAGAATTGACTGCTTCAGCCCAAAATGTAGTAGGTAACTTAGAGTCAGCTAACATGGTTCTAGCAGCCTCAATTAGTGTCCTATTTCTCCTCTCAGCAACACCATTTTGTTGAGGAGTTCTAGCTACACTAAATTCCCTCTTAATGCCTTTCTGTTTACAAAACACACAAATATCTCTATTCTTGAACTCTGTTCCATTGTCACATCTAATAATCTTTACTTTCTTATCAACTAGATTTTCTATCTCAGTTATAAATCTCTTAAGAATGCCACTAGTCTCATCCTTAGTTGCTAGAAAGAAAACCCAGGTAAATGTGCTATAATCATCAGTGACAACTTGACAATATTTCTTATTCATTAAGTTGCTCACAAAAGTTAGACCAAACAAGTCCATATGCAACATGAATAAAGGTTGAG
The DNA here is from genome assembly GCA_026074375.1 of Tanacetum coccineum. Lineage (NCBI taxonomy): Eukaryota > Viridiplantae > Streptophyta > Magnoliopsida > Asterales > Asteraceae > Tanacetum > Tanacetum coccineum. The sequence goes on from BQNB010002131.1 coordinate 124,991, forward strand.
TAACAGAGTTCTGAATCTTGGACTTACAAGAGGCTTTGTGTTGCTTTCCTTTAAGACAAGCAACACAAGTTTGGTCATTTTCAAAACGTTTTAAATGTAAACCTCTCACAAGATTTTCCTTAACAAGTTTATTAATAGTTTTAAAATTTACATGACCTATCCTCCTATGCCATATCATTGATTCATCAAGTGTGGCCTTTGCAAAAAGACAAGTTAAACTCTTTTTAGGAACAATATTCTTCTTGCTAGAATGACATTCACCAATACTTTCTTCTGTACCTACAAGATCATTAGAGTTTGTACCTGCAACAACTGGCACATAATTCATTGATTTTGTTAGAACATCAATATCAAACAGCCACTTTGGTCCATCACCTGCAATAATAGGCTTATCCTCCAAGAACCTAATATGCAAGTTTTCTTCTACTTTCCTAGTTCTAATGTTGTATACCCTAAAAGCCTTACTATTCATTGAGTATCCAACAAAGAATCCTTCATCTGACTTTCCATCAAACTTGCCTAAATAATCTAAGGTATTAAGAATGGTAACATGACACCCAAATGGTCTCATGAAGCTTAGAGCAGGTCAAAACGTGTTTTACCTCTAAACAGGTTCTAAGGGAGTCTTGGTTGAGCTTAACTACTAATACCCTATTCTACACATAGCAAGCAGTTATTAACTGCTTCAGCCTAAAATGTAGTAGGTAACTTAGAGTCAGCTAACATGGTTCTAGCAGCCTCAATTAGTGTCCTATTTCTCCTCTCAGCAACACCATTTTGCTAAGGAGTTCTAGCTACACTAAATTCCTTCTTAATGCCTTTCTTTTCACAAAACTCACTCATGACTCTATTTTTGAACTTTGTTCTATTGTCACATCTGATTATCTTTACTTTCTTATCAACTAGATTTTATGCCTTAGTTATAAAACTCTTAAGAATGCCACTAGTCTCATCCTTAGTTGCTAGAAAGAAAACCTAAGTAAATCTGCTATAATCATCAGTGACAACTAGACAATATTTCTTACATAGCTGCTCACGAAAGTTAGGGACCAAACAAGTCCATACTGCAACATGATAAAGGACTGAGTATTGAGTTTGAATATTGGACTTAAGGAGGCTTGGTGATGATTTCCCTTAAGACAAGCAAAAAAACAAGTATTTGGTCATTTTCAAAACGTTTTAAAGGTAAACCTCTCTAAGATTCTCTTAAACAAGTTTGTTATTATTTTATAAAATTCTCATGACCTAGCCTCCCTATGCCATAGCATTGATTCATCAAGTGTGGCCTTTGCAACAAGACAAGTTAAACTCTCTTTAGGACAATATTCTTCATATCAACACTGTACATATTGTTCTTTCTAGGAACTTTAAGTAAAACCTGACTTTCATCAGATAACTTAAGTCAGGAGATAGAACAAACATCCAGTGTCAAGTAAAAAAATACTGTCTTTTTGTCACATATCTGTGAAGCACTAAAAAGGTTAAACTGTAACTCCTTGACAAAGTACACATCCTCAAAATCAAGCTTACTAGTTTTAGTTCCTTTACCAGTAATTTTCCCTCCTTTGGCTCCTCCCCTAAAGGTAACATATCCTCCATCAAATTCCTTAAAGTCTGAGAGATAGGACATGTTCCCTGTCATGTGCCTTGAGCATCCACTGTCAACATAGCCTTGATCTTCTTTTTGTGGATGACCTTGCACATAAAAATAAGGAAATTAGTTTCCTTTGGGGACCCAAGCCATCACTGACTTGGATCTGCCTCGTGCATCAACATAATTATGTCTCTTTAAAGTAATTGATGCACTATTAAGTTTGGTAGGTCTCCAAACCCAACATGCTGAGGCCTTAACAGCATTAACCTGATTTGCCCTCACAGCATTAACTACTGCTGAATTTGGCCTAGCAGTATTAACTGCTTTTGGCCTAGCAGTATAAAATTTTCCCTTAGCAGTATTAACTTTTTGGCTAAAATTTTTGTTCATTAATGATGTTTTTATTTGATAGGGCCTCTTTACAGTTGATTGTGCCGATTTAGTAAAATATGACATTGGTCTAGCACTATAAACTGTAGTTTTGGGATGAGTAGTAGTAACAGGCCTAGCAGTATTAACTGCTTTTAGGCCAGTTTTCATTAAAACTGCTCTTGGAACCATGTTCTTGTGAGCACTAGGGTGAGTCTTTTTAGTAGAATAATTATAATTCACCCTTGTATAATTATTCCCAGATACTACCCTTTCCCTTTGATGGTAATTGTAGTTAGCCTGCACATGGTCAAAACTTCCACAGACAAAGCAAGCTTTATTGTACATCACAAAGTCACTTCCTAGCTGTTAGGACTTCTGATTATTCTAGTTTCTTTGATTTCCCATAGGACTTTGTGACCTACATTCTAACTGGTTTTTCTTGTTGTTTAGCTCTAACAAATTCTATCTTAGCAACAGTAGGAAAAATAGTTTTCTTCTCTAACTTATCATCTGACACCAACTCCTCAACCAATGGGGCATCAGGAGATTCCTTAACCTCATTAGAAGTATCTTCACTAACACTTTTACTAGGCTTAGGTCCATAGCCTTCAAACTTAGGCTGTTGGAACTCCTCTAGACTAGAGTAGGACAAATCAAGGTTTGGGGGTGAAAATAACCCTGTAGGAGGAGGTGGAACAACATTATAGCTTACAAACCCTAGACCTTTTCTACTTTTATCAGGTATCTGACTTCCTATTAATTTATCTAGACTCTTAGAAGCATTATCAAAATTTTCAATTTTAAGTTGATTGCTTTCTTTTTCTTGCTTAAGCTTTTCTAATTCACTTTTAAGCACACTAATTTCTGAGTCTTTATATGAGATATCTCTTTTTAGAACAGCAAGTTGCTCACAAAAAATAACCTCATTCTTTTTGTAAAAGACAAGTTGCTCTTCTACAAATGCTAACCCTCTTTTATAATTTACTAAATCAAACTCAGATTTGTTAAACTCTATTCTTAAATCACCAAGTTAAGTTTTAAAATTTACAAAAGCTTTTTAGACAAGTTTTTGAACAAGTTTTGTCATTATGTACATCAGAGTCTAAAAAATCCATAAGAGCCATGTTTATAGGGACTTCATCATCTGCCATATAGCTCCAGTCAAAACCAGCTCCATCAATAGCCACCATGGCTTTAGAAGATGTTTCTTCCACATTTACAGTCCTTCTAGAGCTGTCTTGATTCCAATTGCTGCTATCTTGGTTCCTAGGTCCTCTGCATTCCCTTGCAAAGTGACCCATCTTGTAGCAGTTGAAACACTTCACCTTGGATTTGTCATATACAACTGTGTCACTACCATTAATAGTGATCTTTCTACCAGTTTTCTGGAAAAACCTTATTGTCCTCATGCTCAGCAATGCTAACTGCCATTTTAAATCCATCTCTTCTATGTCATCTTTATGGATTTATTCAATGTTCTCATATACAAGTTGAGACCCGTTTAGTTGACTAGCCAAAAATGCATAGACAGTGTCATCACTTAAGTTAGCAGTACTAACTTGAGTACTAGCAGTACTAACTTGAGTACTAGCAGTGCTAGCAGGGCTGACTTGAGTGTTAGTAGTACTTACTCTATAAGCAATATTAACTTCATTAGTACTGCTAGGGGATGACACAAAAGCCATATTATGAGAACTTGAGCTTGAGCTTGAGCTTACAGTTCCTTTAACCTCTTGTTCAACAATCTTAAAATTGTTGTAGAGATCATCAAAGCTCATTGTGTCTAGA
>BQNB010002132.1:0-128711 GCA_026074375.1 Tanacetum coccineum
TTTTGTCGTTTAGTGACTTTTCCCTAGCGACATAAGTCGCTGGGGAAAAACGCGCTGGGGAAAGGGGCTTTTGTTGTAGTGTCGTGGGATACCTTGAGTCGGAACCATGAAGCGAGAACTGACCAAAAATATCTTGGAATTTAAGTGAAAAATTCTAATAAGCTTGCATTTAACTTTGAGACTGATTATCCAAACTCTATCATTATAAGTTGTTTCAAAAGCGTTTGAAGTGGCTTATTCAAAACAGGTTAATTAAAAAAAAAACAAGCAGATAAAAAATTTCAATAAACGATCTCAAACATCTTGCAATATCAATTATTTTTACTGCCTATTTATAACGTATAAGATATCAGTTGTTTCGGTTAGACAACTTACTTCCACCATAAGACCCTCCAATAACAATAATAGGAGAATGATATGCGCGTAATTTTTTTTTAGATGCACCAATATTTCTGCATAATCTGCTAAGCTTTGAGCCGAACTGAAATATCCACGAACATTCTTGTTTTTCAATGATTTTTCCATTGATTTGAGAGGATTTGATTTCCCATGAAACCGATGCTTGTGACATAAGAAAAAAGTTAACGTTAATATGCTAAACTGTAACTGCAAAACATAAAAGGAAATAATACTCACCTCTAAATAGACCACAAGAGTCTTAAAACGTGATGCGTTATCAGTAAGAAATCCAATGCTCGCAATATCATCCTCTATGTCTTCTTCAGCACCAAAATAAACAAAAATCGGAGCATTCTTGTCTGCTCCACCCCACCATTTCGAGTTGACAAGGTATCGTTGTGGAAAAGTGGCATAACTTTCAGGGTTGTAATTAAAGTGGTCGAGTGTTTGGTTATAGAAATGAGTTTTAAAGGTGTTAGAAACTGATGCATAATCGTTGTTCGTGTCTTTTAGCAACGGATTGATCGGACTAAGCCTTGGAGTTCTGTTGGGTGCAGCCAAGGTTCTTGTGGCAACAAAGAGGAGAAACCATTGGAACACAAGTCTCATTTTTTGAGCTTTTGTGGGTGTCTTCAAATGAAAAACTATCAAATGTTGTCCTAAAAATTGTAGTATTTATATGGGCACTTTAATGATAATTATCTTTTACCTCCGGTTAATGGTGTAAGTGTCTACATATAGCACCTCCCTCATATTCTGGTCCGCTCCGATGAGATTGAGTATTGTTTGTTGTTGTATATTTATATGTTATCATATATCATCCTAGCTATTATATACTAAAAAAGAAGTAATATTAACTTGTAATGAACTACATATAGACAGGGTGGAATATAAGAAGTTATTGCATACTATCGAAGGGCTGTTGGCCTAGCAACACATTAACTAATTAGTGGTATATAATTAGTTTGTGAATAACTTGACTCGATCACTTAAAAAAGTTATTGCATACCAGTAGAGTATCGTTACACATTTGGTAACCATTATTTGGTAAATTGAGATTATAGATTTATGCAACTCAGTCCTCACTAAAAAAGAAATTTCTATACTTTAATTTGGTAACCATTCTATAGCCTATTCACAGCGTTTGTGATAATCCTGGATAACTCGCTTATATCATGTAAAAGTCCACTTTCCGTATAAAGTATTTCGACCCTTATCAATGACTGGGTTGCACGAAATCTCTATCGGGATAATATAAGGAGTATAGCAATTTATGTTCTAGGCACAAGAATCATAAATCAAGAACAATGAAGGAATTGTATGTTTATTTTCGTTCTATTCAATGAGACTAATCAATCTGTCAATAAAACAGATTCTAGATGACAGTTAAGCAGTTAAAGTTGGTTAAAACCAACTTTCACAACTGTTTTCAACAGTTACACGGCTAGCAGTACTAACTACTTAGTGCTAGCAGTACTAACTACTTAGTACTGCTAGTGGAAAATATAGTAAACCAACTTAGTACTGCATGCACTTAGTGCTAGCAGTACTAACTACTTAGTACTGCTAGTGGAAAACTAAGTGCTAGCAATACCAACAAAACTAGAACTCTTATTGCCACAATGTAATTTTGTCACTGCTAGCAGAAATATAGTAAACAACTTAGTACTAAGTCAGCACTTAGTGCTAGCAGTACTAACTACTTAGTACTGCAAAGTGGAAAACTAAGTGCTAGCAGTAACAAACACGTTAGTACATGCCACTCTCAGTAATTTTGTCATGGTCGAAAACATATTAACTCAACGAGTGTGTACTCCACACTTCCCTAACCGGTATCCCCAATGCTAAGTATGAAATCTCATTAGTCACTAGTTAAAATATCGTCATTACCTAAATGGCCGTTTGATAGACACTAAAATCACAACAATATCCCCCCCCCCCATTTTAGTGTAATCCTTGATTTACTAAAACATATATAAAGATATATGCTATTATGTTAAAACAAACATAACGAAACAAACAAATGCATAAATGAAAATGTCTTGCGATTGAATTTTCATCTTAGTATAATACACATATCCAATATTCAAAAATCATGGTGTCCGTAACGATTGAACCGTCCAATCCCATTTTGAATACCTGAGAGAATACTAGACACATTCATTTCTACCACACTCTAAAGTTCATATTACCTTGACCACATTATAAGCCATGTGGTCCCAATCCATTAATGAAACATAAAGGAAGCCAAGTCCAAGCTTCTTGAAGCGGCAAAACTTCATGTTCACATAGGTAATTCTTTTAGTCTTGCACCTGCATTTGCAATTTTTCAAAAGAATCATTAAGAAGGTAAACTTCAACCTAACCATCACTTGCAGGTCTGAACACATACCTCGGGAAGATAAATACACATGTTCCAACCTCTAGCTATGAGCTTTCCACATTGAATTCAGCTTCTAACGTCATATTAGAAGGGAATTGGGTATCTCATAGATAGTAGATTTATATGGACTTTAATCCCATCCCTATCACTGACTTATTCACTAAGTCCCTAGCGAGACCCCATTCTCAAGTGGTCTGCTAAATTCTTTTGCGACCGAACAAACTCAATAGAAATCACACCATTCATGATTAACTCTCTAATCATACTATGCCTAACACCTAAGTGTCTAGACTTCCCATTGTATATCTGACTATAAGCCTTAGCCATTGTGGGAGCACTATCACATCGGATAGATATTGGTGCTATTGGTTTCGGCCATATTGGAATCTCATGTATCAAGTTTCTTAGCCATCTGCTTCTTTACCAGCAGCAGCCAATGCACACACACAGATTCCATAAAGAACCGAGTGCAGCATGTTTACTTACTTGGAAGCCCATGAAATGGCAACCTCCCCCAAGCAGGACACCCATCCACATCTAGAAAATTAATCTTCAACATGATTTATCCGCTAGCATCCGAAAACCTTCTACACCGTAAGGATATCCCATAATATAAACCAAAATCATATAACCTTTTAAGTACTTGAACACCCTTGTTATTGCTTGCCAATGCTGTCTACTAGGATTACTAGTAAATCTGCTCAATCTACTAACTACATAAGCAATATCAGGTCTAGTGCTAGCCATAGCATACATCAAACATCCAATACTCTAGAATATTCGAGCTGCACCACAGGTTTGCTGTATTTGGCATAAGCTTTTCTATCAGATCTATGGTAGTACTCATCGGAGAACAATCTTTACGATTGAATTTCTTAAGTATTTTCTCAATATAGTGAGATTATGTCATTACAATCCCTTTATTCTCACGTTTAATCTTAATACCAAGAATGATGTCTGCTTCTCATACCTTCATGGAAAACTTTGATGGCAAAACTTCTTAGTTTTATCAACTTGATTTTGGTTAGTGCCAAGTATCAACATGTCATCAAACATATATACCATTTATGTACGACCTTTACTAGAGCTATCAAATTTGCTATATACACATTTGTCAGATTGTGTTTTAAGAGAAAACCACTTGACAACACAACCTCATCAACTTTTGAGATGCCACTACGCATAGGTGCTTGTTTCGCCCATAACAATGACTTGACCAACTTAATACACACACCTAATGCTCATTGCCCGACATAATAAATCCTTCTTGTTGCTTCATATCACTTCTCACCAAATCACTATTTAAAAATGATGTTTTGACAATCCATTTGATGGGCATCTGATAGATAGTGTATAGCAAGCTAAAAGCTAACAACAATCTAATAGTAGTGATACGAGCAACTGGTGCATAGGTATCGAAAGTAATCGATCCCTTCCTTTTGTCTAAAGCCTTGGATTACCAATCGAGCTTTAAACTTGTCAATTGTTCCATCGACTTTCATCTTCCTTTTTAAGATCCATTTGCAACCTAAAGGTTTACAACCAGGGGGTAAATCAGATAGAACACCATGTAATAATTTTCCATAATAGAATCAATCTCATCTTCAATAGCTACTTTCCCAAAACGCAGAATTCTCAAGATTGCATAGCTTCATTATAGGTTCTAGGATCCTCCTCTATACTATAACAGTAAGAGTATTGTGATCCAACTTGATCTCTTGATCCCTCAACTACGTATAAGTTTGAAAATCAGAAACCATATTGATTACTTTCGCGAACCTCATTTACCTTTAACGAGTTTAAAATCTCACTTGGTACATCCATCAAGAATATCATCCCTTTGAGATTCAACAAAAATATTTTGGTTTAATATCCTTTGGTCTAGGTATTGAAGAGAAACGATTCTCATCAAATATTGCATCTCTTGATTCTATAATTGAGTTAATAGAAACCGAGTCATTAGGTTTAATAACATAAAACCTATATGCCTTGGAATGCTCAGCATATCCAACAAAGATGCAATCAATACCCTTTTCACCCAAAGTTTTCCGTTTTGGGTCAGGAAGCCTAACAACGGCCCTACAACCCCAAACTCGCAAAAATGCCAAGTTGGGTCATTTCTTATACCAAAGTTCATATGGAGTAGTCTTGTTCCTTTTATTAGGAACCCTATTCAATAAATAGCAAGCCGTTAACATGGCTTCTCCCCAGAACCCCTCACTTAAACCCGAGTAAGATAACATGGAATTAACCATTTCCTTAAGAGCTCTATTTTTCCTTTCAGCCACACCATTTTGTTGTGGTGTATAAGGAGCTGTAGTTTCATGAATGATTCCTACAGATTGAAAAAATATAGGATCATAATATTCACCACCTCTATCTGTGCGTAAGGATTTAATTAAGTCATTTTGTTGCAATTCAACTTCTGTTTTATAAATTCTAAATTTATCAAGGGCTTCATCTTTTGCATGTAGCAAGTAAACATAGCAAAACCTAGAGGCATCATCTATAAAAGTTATCACATACTTTTTATTACCTAAAGATGGTGTTGCATGAAAATCGCACAAATCACTATGTATCAATTCAAGTATGACAGATTTCCTTGTTATACTTTTAAATGGTTTTCTAGTGATTTTTGTTAACATACAAGTAGTACATTTATCAGGATTTTCATCAATGCAGGTATAAAATTCTATCTAGAAGACATTTCAAGCATTCTTTTATAGTGTACATGTCCTAAACGAGCATGCCATAATGAGGAATTAACAACAGTAGAAGAAGACATATAAACAGAATCCGAATCATCCGGAACTTTATTCAAATTCAACATAAACATACCATTGTTATAATAACCAAATCCTACAAATACACCACACTTCGATAAGATATACTTATCGGATTCATAAACCTGCTTATATCCACACTTATTTAATACAGGACCAGAAATTAAATTCTTACGAAGTTTTGGAACATACAACACATTAAACAAAGTAATAGATTTTCCTGAACTAAATTCCAGCACTACACTTCCTTTTCCATGAACAGGAGCGAAATGATCATCACCCATGTAAAGTACAGATCCGTCTTCCACCGGTTCATATGTCTTAAACCAGCAACGATCTTTACAAACATGAGTTGTAGCACCGGAATCAATCCACCACGCAATTGCATCAACCTGCACATAAAATGCTTCAGAAATTAGTGAAACAGAATATTTAATAAATCTGTTCCAAACAGGCACTAAATTCTGACCTTGGTCTTGGGAATGGTCCTTAGACCCTTTTCCCGAACCACCAGCATTTGCGTTCTTCTTATTACCACTACGGCAATCCCTCTTGAAGTGACCAGTCTTACCACACTTCCAACATTCCAACTTAGGTTTCTTGTTGGAACCCGAACCACTACCGTGTTCTTTGAAATCACGTTTCTTTCCTTTGTTTTGTTTGTTGTTCTTATTTTTACCCTCTTCTGCCATGTTCACAGAAGGTCCAGCAACTTCTTTACCCTTGCCCTTGTCACTGTCTTGCGCCCTTAGAGATTCCTCTATACGCAAGTGACTACCAAGTTGGACCAAAGACAAATCGTCTTTACCATGTTTCAAAGTATGTTTGAAATCCTTCCAGGAAGGAGGCAACTTATCAATTATACTTGAAACAGAAATGGATTCATCCATTTTCAAGCCATGTTGTGTGTATTGTCCAAGGATCCTAAGGAGTTCATTATATTGTTCCATGACCGGTCTAGAATCGACCATCTTGTAATTGTTAAAATTACTAACAAGGAATTTCTTACTAGAAGAATCCTCTGCCATGTACTTGGATTCAAGTGAATCCCACAACTCCTTAGCCGATTCAACATTCGTATATACATCAAAAAGAGAATCAGACATACCATTCAATATATGACCCCTGCATATGTAGTCATCATTCTCTCACTTTGCCCTTATCCTTATTGCTTCCACTGTTGCATCTTCCAAAAATTCCGGCATCGGTGTAGTCAACACATAAACCACCTTCAACGTTGTCACCAAGAAGTGCATCTTCTTCTGCCATCGTCTAAAGTCATGCCCCTCAAAGTTGTCTAATTTCCCAAAGTTCTTTGTCATATCCTTCACCGTATTTCCAGCCATGATCACAAAAATACTTTATACGTTTGTTAGTTATTTAGGGTGTGTGTGATAATCCTGGATAACTCGCTTATATCATGTAAAAGTCCACTTTCCGTATAAAGTATTTCGACCCTTATCAATGCATGGGTTGTACGAACTCTCTATCGGGATAATATAAGGAGTATAGCCATTTATGTTCTAGGCACAAGAATCATAAATCAAGAACAATGAAGGAATTGTATGTGTATTTTCGTTCTATTCAATGAGACTAATCAATCTGTCAATAAAACAGATTCTAGATGACAGTTAAGCAGTTAAAGTTGGTTAAAACCAACTTTCACAACTGTTTTCAACAGTTACACGGCTAGCAGTACTAACTACTTAGTGCTAGCAGTACTAACTACTTAGTACTGCTAGTGGAAAATATAGTAAACCAACTTAGTACTGCCTACTGCTAGTGGAAAACTAAGTGCTAGCAGTACTAACAACTTAGTACTGCCCCTGTAATAGTACTGCCACTGTAATTTTTGTCATGGTCGAGAACATATTAACTCAATGAGTGTGTACTCCACACTTCCCTAACTCGTATCCAAGCTAAGTATGAAATCTCATTAGTCTCTAGTAAATCGTCATTACCTAAATGGTCGTTGATGACACTAAAATCACCAACATTTATTAACAAGAGGCATGAATCGATCATGCTTCTTATAAACGGGTAAACGGATAATGTTTTTCTAGTTTAGTTACCTCGTATGTACTCAATCTAAACGGGATATCTTGCATGGACTATCAACTATGTATATGTATCTGTTAGTACAATTTGTGTTATGGGTTGTATAGGTGGATCTGAAAGGTTATTGGGCTTGGCCCAAGAGCGAGATCTTTTACTAAATCAAGTAGTGAAGCGATTTTCTGCACAATAGAAGAGTAAACCGTTAGCTTATCGTGGGGGCGGACCCCACGATTAGACTCCGGCGTGAGAGTAAGTAAACATGCTTTGTCAGAGAATGTCAGAGCATATATGTGTGTAATGTGGTCAGAAAATCATATCTCATGGGGTGTCAGAATACCCCTATTTATAGGTGAGCCAAATATTAGGTTTTCTTAGTATTTCGCTAGTTTATGTTATTAGGCCGAAGTGGGACCCTAATTTGGATAAGGATCCGCTTGTAATCGTGTCATGCGGACGCTAATTCCCTTCCGCGGACGCCTGTTGGTCCGCGGAGGATTTGTCACGCCCAACTTGCTTCTTCCGCGCCGCCCAATACGGATTTGGGCTTTTTCCGCGGAGGATATTATTTGCTTGGTTGGACCAGGGGCCCATTGTAATGATATAGCTCAGGTCAGGGGCCTGGTACACCTATTATACGTCATCAGTATCAAGATCAATTTATTAGTTATACGATTACCTAAGTCAAAGTTGGTGTGCATGAAGACGCTCGGAAGAGGATAGTTCCAAACATATTGGATATACATGAATTGTTGGGAGTATAGAACCTATTTCTGGTTATACAATAATCAATGCTCAATAATATTACAAAAGCTGATGTCAAATATGTTGCAAAATACTAGAGTATAAATTCGGTTCGGTTTTTTTCAGTTCGTTTCGGTTTCATTTTTCGATTTATGTGAATATTATGCGATTTTTGAACACCTTGTGCTCTTGTTATATTTTTGGCTCAGCATGTGGTGAGGCCCATGCAAAGACACGACACAGTTTATTGGAGCCATGTTTATGGTTTATAAGTATCTAGTGCTTGTCATTGCATCAAACGTAAGCATTATACTATTCTTTATTTAAGTCGCAAATAATTAAATTAAGTGGTTCGCAAAGTGAAACCTATCTTAAATATTTGCAACTGCAACAAACGATTATCATTATATCTTTATTCATCCAAAATTTGATACGTAAATGATGAGATAATCAGAATTTTTCAAAAACTTGAGGATCTATGTCTGGTTCGTAAGGGTTGCAACATCATGAACATATCATGCTAGCTAGGTTCTCGCCTCCCCCATTTGGGCTCTCGAAGCTGGAATTAAAAATATTCTCCTTTAGGATATATAGGGTCGTCGTCGTTGGTCCTTTTTACCGTCTTTTGCTACTCGTTTTTGCTACAATGGGTTTATGTCATATCAAATTTGAATATCAAACGTGGCAAAATCATCAAGAAGATATCAAGAACTAATATACCATCAATACAACGTTATTTCGAGTAACAATCCAATTAGTAATCTGTTGCTTTTCTTGATGGATGGGAAAGAAAGGCACCTCCATTGAGGAATTCAAACACGTTTTGGTCCTTTAAAAAAGTCAACCAGACACAAAATGCTCATTGCACTATATGGTTTTCCATATTTCAACACACAAACACTGTTGTTTGAGTCCTAAAAGTCGAAACACAAACACGATACACCCACTGTCTATCATGATTCCACAATAACTTCAATCAATTTTAAAGCGTGCACCTCTTTCGATCCAGATAGCATTATCATGATGTACAAGACCAAAAGTCACAACAGTTGGAATATCTCCTAAGACCGAGCGTTTAACAAAAGCCCATGTACGATGCTCGAATAATGATACTAGAGCAACAATATCATGCCATATACTAGCTATCTGACATACCGGCTTCCTTGTAGATAACAACTTATATAAAATAAGCGAGTCTGTCTCAATAGTATAATCTTGGTTAAGTTGCTCTCCTTTGCCATTTTGATAGCCCAAAGTACAGCGTTTGCTTCAGCAACCAAAATCATATCGGTTCCAAATATTACACATGTCTTTGCACCTGAGAAAACTACTTCACCTTTCTAATCACGGGCAACAAGCCCCAAACGAGCTTCGCCACTAGATTGTAACCATGATGCATCACGCTTAAAGGTTTTATCAAATTTTCTGGCGGAGGTTGCCAACCATTTTTCAAAGATGAGCCATTGGTCCTCATGAAATATTCCAAAAACGAACAATCGTAGAATTAACTTCGAAAATATTTATCTATTTTTTTCTAAAACTTCGTGACAAAATAACACAAATGATGTGTTCATTCCATAGCATCATAAATGGCAACCATAGCGGATCAAAGTTGATAAAACATCAAAACTACCGAGAACAACATATAATCTTAACTAATATCAAATCATTTATTTCTAAAGTCTCTAAGCTATCCTATGCTATGATGTTGATCATCGATTTAATACGCCTTAAGATTTCGAAAGTATTTTCTTAACCATCGTGCAATAATGTCCACTTCCTCCTTTCGCTGCTTGATCAACCAATCTGGATCAGTTGCCTTTGAGTTTAGTATGTCCAAGCAATGTGAACCTGCAGTTCAAAGAGAATATATATGTAACACTCGTAGCTAGACATTGACTTGAATCGGTAGTTAAAAGACGAATAATTGTCTAAAAAGATAATATATAATGCTATCCAACACGGTAAATATGTGCACCAAAGCATACCGTTAGTTGTTTTTACGGCAAGAATACTGGGTGAAATATCCTCCAAAACCCTAAAGCGTAAAAGAGAAAATAACATTACGATAATATATATACGAATCCAAGAATAGCTTATGGGTATGTACACACATTATATATAAATTATTTAAGCAACATAACATACCCTCCACTGCTGTATGGATCTCTTAAACCATTGGAGAAGATGATGTTACTACCAAACCTTCTAAGCACCCTCTTTATGTCCTACATAGTTACACACACAAAACACGCGTAAAATTTACACAAAACAACAAACTCAATAAGCTAAATAAGTAAGATGATATGATGCTTACTTGACCGCCATAATAAGTTGTAGCCCAATGTGCACGCGGTGTGACACCATACATTTTCTTACACTCGTCGATGAACTCTTGTGCATCGTAAGGTGAGATCGGAAACATGCTAACGTTACTAGTTATACCAATGGGGATCACCATCTCACTACATACCTATACGTATTCATTAAAATCACTAATCTAAAAAGAAAGCATGCTAAAGGAGTGAAATATATTTTTAACTTCAAGTTTAATTTTAATCAATTTATTTGAAGTATGTGCAAATATACTTACTTGCCATTGCCATCCGATGGACGTTTGACTAACTTCTGATGTCATGTTATAGCAAATTTTATTCGGTTGATAAGCAACAACACCCGCAAATATGCGATCTAGAATATCAGGGGAGTCGCTTGCATCAATCCCATTACAAATTTGGGTTGTTGGATACTTTGGTGGAGCATTATATTGAGCTGCACCCGCATACATGGAGTCTAAGTAGTTCTTAAGCTCAGAAGAACTGTTTAATTGCCTAAACATATCAAAGTAACTCAATTAAATTGAATCAAATGGACAAGTATATATAAACATCATGTAGTATTACTTACGAGCAAGTTTTAAATTTTTGGGAAAGAACTGCGAGACCTTCTAGCCGTGCAAAAACCCTATCGATCTCTTTCCATGAATCTCTTATAGTGTTATAGCAATTTAAACTTGCTTCCTGCATACATAAAAGTTTATATCTATATGATACCTTTTGAAAGCCAAATTTTCTCCTTAAAAAAGTGAATAATATCATAATATACCTTGAAATCCTTTGTTACAATTGAATAGTAACCATCTTGAGGAGTGAGATTGTTGAAGTAAAGAATAGGAGCTGATGAAGCAAGAGCACCTAGCGCGATATGTGGATACTTGAGACGAAACCATGAGGCGAGCACTAAACAATCGATCAGTTTTACAAAAGAGATTAGAGATATTAAGAAATCAGCACGCTAAATTTAAGATTCTAAGATTTTGTTGTTAATTATTTATGAAAATAACGTTTATGACTTACTTCCACCATAAGACCCTCCAACAACAATAATAGGAGATTTATGTGCATGCAATTTCTTTTTCAAATGCACCAATATTTCTGCATAATCAGCCAAGGCTTGTGCCGAGTTAAAATACCCGCGAAGGGTTTCATTCTTCACTGATTTTGCCATTGCGTCGACTGAATCAGCGACTGAATCAGGGTCTCCGGTTGACCCAACTGGATTTGATTCTCCATAAAATCGATGCTAGCCACATAAAGTATCGTAAGTTACATATAAATACAATTATATACTAACAAACATACTTGAATAGATGAAACACATACCTCTAAATAGACCAAAAGAGCGTTAAAGCCAGGTGCGTTTTCTGTGAAGAATCCAAGGATCTTAATGTCTTCGTCTATAGGTGCTTCTGCACCTAGATAAACAATAATCGGAGCATGCATTTTAGCACCACCCCACCATTTAAAGTTGATAAAATATCGTTGTGGAAACGTGGCATAGCTCTCCGGATTGAAGTTAAAGTGGTCGAGTGTTTGGTTGTAGAAAAACACTTGTAGATCCTTAGAAACAGTCGCCGAAACTGCGTTTGGATCCTTTAGCGATCGATTAACCAAGCTAAGCCTTGGAGTTTTGTTGAGTGCACCGAATGTGGTTGTGGAGAAGGTGAATACAAAGAGAAGAAGCCATTGAAACACAAGCTTCATGGTTTGATGATATGAAATTTCGTTCAACAAAGTGTAGTATTTATATTAGTACGTGAATTAATAAAAATAAATTGTTGTTCTATATGTACTCAAATTTGTACCTTCTTTAGACTAGGGACTAAGACTTTGTATTGTTATCTAACTAATAGATTGAAATTAGGCTTAAAAATCTAAATATTGGTTGACGTAAATTATTTATTTAGTAACTTAAGGTAGAAAATATTTTAGCCACTTATGGTCAAACATCCAAATCTTCGATATTTGATATGCATGGCGTCTTAATAGGGTTTATAACAACATGTTTAACTAATTCTTAACTCTTTAAGTCGGGTATGTTTGGTACCAAGCAATTGAAAGCGTTTCGAAGCAACAAGTAACACACAACAAACAACTAGCGGTTTAAATATAATGTTTGTTTGACAACGAACAACTAGCGGTTGAATCGTGTTAACCGCTTTTATTCAAGACGCTTCATCAAAAAGCATTTAGATCTAGCCGCTAGCGTTTTAGCTCTCAAATTATGCCCCTTTTATTTACTTAAAGAAATTTTTATGTTAATGTCTATATGTCTTTTTACATCATTTTACATTTTATATTTATAGCTACAGCTACATTATCAAACAGTTTTATTTAACAAACAATTGCTACGTTTCATGCAAAAATATGTATTGCAATTTAATAATAGTTTTTGGACAAATTAAGTGGCGAATATTTATCCTGTCTATCTATTTTTCGTGAATTTTTTCTGTGGAGTATGGTCATGCAAGGCATAGTGACACCCAATCACAAATTAGTGAACAACTAACATGTGTATACACATTTTTAGGTAACTATGTGTAGTAAGAGTCATAAAAATATGAGTTGCAGAAGTGAAATACTCCGTACTTAATAAAAAATATCAATGTTAGATCCACTCACAACTCAAATAAAAACTTTCACATGCACATGTGGCATGTAAGTTGCACCAATCACAATCTATCGTACTTTTTTTTTTTTCACTACCTACATTTGTTTGACACATATGGGTGTGAATTTTTTTGTATAAAATAGGTGCGGATCTAACATTTCTCATAAAAAAAAATAAGTAATAATTTTGAGCTAGACTTGTAGATCAGGTCAAACAACTAAAATATCTATCGGCTTGTGTGTGGTAGGCTTGTTCAATCAAGATGACAAATCATTATCATTGTTGACTAAATAAACGTTGTCAATGAAGTTGCATTTAACTAACAAGATTTTAGGGGGTTTTTTTTAATATTTTTTTGGGATTAATTGGTGGTTTCCAACATGTCTAGTTTAGCTTCTTGTTAAAGAGAGAAATGTTTTTTGTGTGCCTCCTTAATAAGATGAAACTGGTTAAGCTCACTCATTAAAAGTAAAGGTTTTTATTGATTTTGCTGTTAACAACTTGATTTTTACCATAATTCATTGTAAGAATTTGAATATCCAATCACAATCAATTGTTTGTTGTGCTATCATGCTTTTTCAGATTGTACTCACTTTTTTTAAAGTTGTCGATTAATCAAAATTATAAATTTTTAACTAGTATGTAATAAAATAAAACTCTGTTAACCACAATCTTAAAGCTGGTGTAAGCAAAACTTATAAATTATATATCTAAATAAACAAATATAATGACTCATTCACTCACTTACTTGCATATATGTTCAATTCACACTACTTGATACAACAAATGAAGCAGTCTAAATTGTTTATCTTGTCACTTAATTGTTCATGCATCCTAAATAATCTTGAGCCATTATAAAAATGTTTGTTATTTAAGTTGAACAATTCAACATATATTATTTAGCTTAGTTTTATTAGGCACCTCCTTAGATTTTGTTAACAAGTTAATTTTAATACAGTTTGTTTAGTTTTATATTAGAAAAAAATGCATGCATGTACATGAAAGAGAGAGATTGGTTATGATGTTAAATCATGACAACGAATCAAAAAATAATATCAAATCGTAATCACGTCAATACAACCATAAAGACTGAGTGCAATACGTATTTTAAAATTTAAACATATTATAATATTATAATTAGGAGTAACTAATTTCCAAAAAATATTATTGTAAAGTTGTAGTTCCGGTTCTTTCTTTCCGATCGAGACGGGATATTCTCATGAAATATATTTATCCATAAATAATCAACAGCAAAAATAAATCATATTTTATGGGCTTAAATCATTCAACTTTTAGAAACCAAATTTGTATGGGAATCTGATATTCACATTAAGAACTAGTGGTACATGCATGACTGGTTTTATTGCCCAATTTTAGTTATACTTAGACCGTATCCTACTATGATACGATCTAGCTACTACTCGCATTAACTAATGAATCCTTGTAGCACATCTACTAATTGCCAATGTCAATTGAACTCGTATAATAAGCTTAAATATATCTTTTTAGAGTCATATATTTACTTGAATTAGATGTGATTTCAATGTAAACGAGTAAATAGATGTGATTTTTCTCTGTTCGGATTATTCAAGAATGGCGAGCTTTCTTGACTTCACCAGGTTAATTCCGGACTGTATCCGTCCTTTTTCCGGTCATCCTCAAACGTACACAGTTAGCAAGGTTTGAACAATTAACCTCTTGTTTAGAAGTCAGTTATTTTACTACTACGTACTTCATTTGGTGGTGGCCACCCCCAAATGTGGTTTCCAATGTGATAAACTCAAAATTTTCTTCTATATTCAGAAAAGACCATGTAGTAAATAACAACCAAACTTTTAGATTACATGTCTTAAGGACGAATTTGAAATGGAGAAACCGAGATTATGCTGTTCTTGGTTATCATGTCATTCCTCTAAAGCTAATAAAATGGAAACTAATAGTTTCAAACTCCCTTAAAACAGGTTGATAAGACTCATCACCATATTATTCGTATATTATTAAACGTACTTCATCAATACATAAGCTACAAGACATTTGTTACGTATCGTGTATCTAGCTAATATTGATGTAACGTTTAAGCAACTGACAACACATTGATTTGTGTCGTTGGTTAGCCTTAAGAGGTCGTGTAGTCTGAGAGCCATCCTTGTATAATGTTGATCACCGAGTTTCTTTGAGCGACCAACCAGTCAGGGTCCGTTGCATTTGGAGTGTTAAAGTCCAAGCAATGATGTCCTAAAATATTTACAAAAAAATTGAAGTTTTACTAAAATGAAACTTTTTCGAGCTACACCAACTTGTCGATTTCTTATAATGCCTGTGTATTTTACTCACCTTCTTCGGTAGAAAGAGCCACAATTGTATCTGATATGTTATAAAGAACTCTGTAAAAAGAAAGAAAAAAACTTAGTATTTAAACAAGTTTTCATCACAAGGCATATACATAAGGTACATTAACTCGAAAGAAAACATACCCTCCAGAACTATACGGATCTCGTAAACCATTTGAGAAGATAATGTTGCTTCCAAACTTTTCGAGAACGGTTTTTATACCCTTGTAACATATATTAAGTTGTACATAAGCTTCACTTTATGAAGAAGAAAAACATATGCTAAAAGAAATCATAATGAAGTGTTCAAGAAAAAAGTGTTACGTACATAACCTCCAAACTCTATCGGTGCCCAATAAGGTCTCGGTGTGACACCAAAGACTTGTTGGCACATTTCGGTGTATTTGTCCAAGTCAAAAGGATCTGCTTGGAAGATTGTATCGTTTTCTCCACGTCCCATTGGCATTACCATTTCTGTACATGACTTGGCAACGAAAAAATAACAAATTAGACCTTAGCTTGTTTGAAAAGCTAGAATGTTAATTCAGATATTCGGGTATTGTGTACCTGCCAATCCCATCCAAAATTCTTGTCGAATCCTTCATCAAATAAAGTCTTGCACCTTGTTCCATAGATTGAACTAAATCCAGCCATGACTTTGTCGAGAATGTAAGCATTCTCTCCGGCTCCATCAGTTGCATTGCAAAAAGTTTGTAAGTAGTCGTCTGAAGGAGTGGCATATTGAGCCATAGCATCTAATCGGACCTCAAGATAGTTCTTAAGATCCGCAGTCGTAGTGTTTATTGGCCTTCAAAACCCAATGTATAATTTTAGCCAACATAACTACATTTAATAATTTATAACAAATTATTGCTAACAGAATGATAAAAGGTTAAATTTGATACAACTTACAAGCAGGTGTTAAATGTTTGAGAAAGGCTTAAAAGACCACCCGGTTGAGCAGCAACTCTATCGATTTCAAACCATGATTCTCTTATCGTATTGTAGCAACTCGTACTTGTAATCTGTGGGTATAGAACTAGTTTTAGTAAGTTGCTTTTCCAACTGTTAAGCAATCACAAAACGAAGTACTCGGAGGACTTTTTTTGGTCTTATTAGTTACTTACGTTAATGTCCTTTGAGACAATGGAAGCATATCCGTTTTCAGGCGTTAGTCCCAAAAAATAGAGAATTGGAGCCGACGATGCATATGCTCCATAAACAATGTGAGGATATTTCAAACGAAACCACGAAGCAAGCACTAAAAATAACACATAAATAATTATTAGCCGATGAGGTTAATGTTGTCATGTATAAAAACTTTGTCGAAGTAAAACTTACTTCCACCGTATGACGCTCCAACAACTATGACAGGAGAACTTTCGGCAGACAAATTTCTCTTAACATCGATGATTATTTGAGCGTAATCTGCTAAAGCTTGTTCGGAAGTAAAGTATCCAAGAGTGTTAGCGTTTTTATACGCTTCATCCTTTGATCCAAATGGCATTGAAGTCCCATAGTACCGATGCTGCAAATGTAAAAAAAATACATGTATAAGTATCGACTTGTACTAAATATAACAAGTTAACACCAAAACTTACCTCAATATAGATCAAAAGACCATTAAATCGTGAAGCAATCACACGCTCGAATCCATTATCATAGTTTACATCGTTCATGATGCTAGTCTCATCGCCCGCATAAAGAAAGATTGGCGAATTGTTAGCGGGCCCGCCCCAATGTTTAGGAAAAATGACATACCGTTGTTGAAATGTCGTGTAACTTTCAGGACGAAAGTTGAAGTGATCTAATGTTTGTGTGTAGTTATAAACTTGGTATTCTTGTGACTCATTTGTACTTTCCACATTAGCCTTTGTTGGCAAAAATATACTTTTAGCGCCTAACTTGGTTGTTCTGAAACGTTTTCCAGACACACAAGTTAACGCTACTAATATGATTAAACACAAATTTGAAAGAGAAAATCGTAGTTGTGCCATTGTTGTTATAATTGTACTACGATACAATACTTCGTTCGGCCTCTGTTGAACTTAAATAGTGTAAGATTTACGACGAATTCGTACTTACCATTAGTTGAAAGTGAAGTTTTGAACATGTATCGTTGTCTATATTCCTTTGGAGTGAGAATAGATGCTTGTACATTATGGTATAGTTCCTTACAACAAAAATATAGACGGCATAGTTAAGGACGGACTTAGAAAATTATACACAAAGTCAACTTCGATTATAACAAAGTTTAAAAGTCATAACCTTGTGGAAAATGCATCAAGACTGACGATGCATATATAATAAAGTTGATATTTACTTGGTATGTGTGAAAATCAACAATCATACAAAGTTCTAAATTTAACTAATTTTTAGTCGTACTAATCATTTCCCTTTCTAGAAGACTATAATTTTAAAAAATTATTGATATTTCTCAGGTTATAAAAGGCGCGCTATAGCGGCGCCATAGCGCGAGGCGTGGTCTCCACGTTACGAAACAGGCCACTGCGTCGTCTCTAGGCGTAGCGTACAATAAAGCGCGATAAGGCGTGATAAAGCGCGCTATAGCGCGCCTTTTTTTTAAGCTTTTAAAAGATTTCATGGACTTGAGCTTATTTACAAGTATTTATGATTTGGGTTGTATGGGATTCGAGCTTAGTAAGTTCATAACTCAGTTTTAAGGCTAGTAGCTAACTAATATTGACTACTCTATAAATATTTTTTGCCGCATTGAGTCACGCCTTAAAAACGCTATGACGCAACGCCTCAAGCTAAAGCTTGAGGCTTGGCTATGCCGCCACGCCACGCTTCACGCTATTTATAACCTTGATATTTCTTTTGTGACTGATAAGCTTTTTAAAAATGATTAAAACGAGATGGAATTAACTCGCGCGTTGTGGCAGGGCAACTTTTTTCCGCGGCCTTTCGTTTACTCAAGGGTGCAAGAAATATTTACATATAACATTTCAATGAGATATTTTTTCATGTTGCCATAGCAGGCACAGGATTACAGTCAAAAGCAATGTTTTTGTATCGATCTAGTGCGATTACAATCACGGCTACTGATCTACTATACTATTTGATACTTAGTTGCAGCTTCTAGTTTTGTGGCTTTTACAGTAGGTAAAGTTCTTCATCGGGCGTGCTTCATTTTCTTGATACTTGTACTTTCGTTGCTAGTTG
Source organism: Tanacetum coccineum (assembly GCA_026074375.1). NCBI lineage: Eukaryota > Viridiplantae > Streptophyta > Magnoliopsida > Asterales > Asteraceae > Tanacetum > Tanacetum coccineum. The sequence continues at coordinate 18,831 of BQNB010002132.1, forward strand.
TTTTCCCTTCTAACAATGCTTCTCTTGTGGTCTTCTTTGGTGCTTCAATCGTTGAAGTGTCCTTGTCTGCAAAACTGTGTTATGCTGCATGAGAGATGTATGTGCTTCTTATATCAAAGTGGAATTGAAATATGTGCTTCGTAACTTCCAATGCCTTCAGTGATGACGGAAGATGATAAGGGTTCTTGTCTTCTATTTCTGCTAGAACCTCGTTGCAATCTTTTCTCATGGTGCTTGCTTCGTCACTAAAGCAAGTTATCGAAATGGTCGTCATTTCGTCGCCAACAATTTCTTTAAAACAGTAGCTGCAATTATGACAAACAGGACTGTTAGCTAATAGGTATGTTAAATGGATATATGGAGTTCATAGAGATTTGAGTACTTGTAAACCGGAGTTGGCTGCGGATCATGATCCCTACACTTGGGTAGTGGAATGATTGAAGAATCTGTCACCAATCTATAGTAAGAATACCATGATTGAAGAATCTGTCACCAATCTGTCATAGAAAGAGGTATAGTAAGAAAATATGCAATCAAATTCTATGTGCCAAGAATATAACATACTTATGATATGCAAATATGACTGCGCAGTAGAGATGCCAAGTTTGACCCATCTATATACAAACTCATACGAAAGAACTCTCCATTTTGACCGGAACCCATTACCCTACCCACCTGACCCGTTCATTTTTCTACCACTATGGCGCATTACAGGAAGTAAGAACAAACACAAATATCAACACAAACCTCTTAGAGAGTTCAACTAACTTCCTGATTTTCGCTTCAACTTCCACCAATCTGTCATAGCAAGAGGTATAATAAGAACAAATGCAATCAAGTTCTATGTGCCAAGAATATAGTAGACTTACGATATGAAAACATAACTGAACAATAGAGATGGCAAGTTTGACCAATCTATATACAAACTCATACCAAAGAACTACCCATTTTGACTCGAACTCATTACCCTACCCACCCGACCCGTTCATTTTGCTACCTCTACGGTGCATTCCGCAAAGCAAGAACAAATACAAATATTAACACAAACCTCTTGAGTCGCTAGACTCTGCTACTTTTGTATCATGAATGTGACATCCCTAATACACAGAAAAAGCTGATATTTATTTCATGTTAGTATGAACCTCCTCATGATACAAAAAACCAACAACGTAAATGGATTCATACTCACTAACTTATGACTTTCAGAGGCTTCTAAAAGCAATGGTCCCACATCACAACATGCATGAAGTAATTTTACATAATTGTTCTGCAAAAGCTCCCCACAATGTGCATTTAAGTTAGTTACCTCAAGAATTTAACTAAGTGTATAAAAACTATATGTCATGAAATACTTCAAAATGTTACATAATTCAATAATTTAATGCAAAATTAGTGATATCAATGAGTGTAATAGGTTTCTTCTTGTCAGTCTTGCCATTCTCATTATAGTTATCAAGGTCATAAATTACACACAACAACTTGACCGATCACATCTACAAAAGGAACATCTGTATTACACAGTGTTATATTCTTTGTTGCATCAGTTTGTATGATATCGTTTTGTAGAATAAAAGTATATTATTATTAGACATGCTAACAATTTTCAGAATACAATTAACAATTTACTATAACGCACATGCATCTTTTGACTTTGCATAATTCAATGTTTTATACTTTTAATATACATAGGTTTTTTAATCTACTTACTTTGTAAAAATGTTCATACAATGAAATAAAACTGAGCATATATATTGTTAGCGTAGATGTTTGTATACATGGGTTAATTCAGTGATTTCATTTCAAAAACATACATAGTTTTTCAATGTACCGACTTTGCATAAATATTCATAGAATAAACTAAAACATGTATATTATAAGAGTATAAAGACTTTAGTTTCAAGTGTAACATATAGATACACTTGCCAACAACAATGTTCTTGTAAAAGTTGGGCCGCAACAGGGTTTCGAGCAATACGATGTTCGGGAATAGGTTTACCTCAAGCTTTACACACAACGACACATCCATATATGTTGTTCAGCAAAGTTACACGAATCACTGTAACCTGCATATTACCATATATTACCCAAAAAATATGTAAAAACTATAACCAACGAATCCCAAACACCCCCTTAACAGCTTAGCTATAACAAATCATCATAATACAGACAAAACTAACCTCCATTTATAATAGATCATGTTCATAACACCTCAAGTTAACAGCACAACAAAAATAGAGGTATTCTGCTCCACTGGCACCTGAAAACAAAATACAGTTAAAAAAATCCAACATCTTCACCTTAATTCTCACATCGGTTTGTCACCTCTAATAGAAATATATATTTTAACAAATATTATATTTAGAAAAAGTATTTAGTAAACATAAAAAGGGGGTTTTTTTAAAGGTGATAGTTTAACACGTGGCCCATTCTTGAAACAAACATGTTTCTACCCATTAGCTGGACGCAACTGCAATTTTGCCACCACTAGTTACAATCTTACCGTTTCGGTTATTTTGTGGCCTTTGTACGGTTTTAGGTGTATTTGATTGTTAGGATCATTAAAAGTGTCGATTATGTGATTTTGTGTTATTTAGTCATCAGTCTTTTTTTTGTTAATGTCAAAGTAGTTGGTAATAAGGTGTATTATGCTAAAAAAATGAAATAGCATAATTACCAAACTCTATGGACTAAAAGTGATAAGTTAGGAAAATAAAGGAAGGGAAGCCTCCTTCCTTCACCTATAAATACCCCTCTAATCTTTATTAGAGGGAGAGGCCTTATAACTAACTCTTCCATTTTCCCTTCATTTTAATATCATTTGAAATTTGAATACTTGCTATCCTCTACTATTCTCTCTATGCTTCCATGATCGATATATTTGATTCAAGATAAACGAGACCTATCAAGTGGTATCAATCGCCAATAGAGAATTAGAGTGTTCGATTTGTGAGATTTTTCCACGTCCGAGATGCGAAAAATGATGTTCAAAGAATTTGGTTGAAGGTTTTGAGCTTTTGAGATAAGTTTTGGAAGCAAATTCGAGTAATTGGGTGTGATCGAGTGTAGTTTTGCATTCTCTACAGTTCTCGAAAGTGTTTTTAAAGTTCTCGGAAGCATCTTAGCATTCTCGGAAATCTTTATTTCTTCTCTCGGATCATTTTTCTTGTAGTTTTGGCAGATTCAGTAGTATTAGTTGTGTAATAGATATATATGACCTTTCGGTTCTATCGAAAATCGTATATTATGTGCTTATTCTCAAACTCGATTTTATCGAGTTTTATAAGTTTAACATTTTCGGTTCTATCAAAAATTGTGAATAAGGTGTTGATACGTTTAATCTCGGAAATAAGCTTTCAAAGTCATAACATACATTCATTTCACGGTTTTTATCGTGAATTGGAGTATTGAAAAACAAATTTTTTTCAAATTCTGAAATTTAGAAATCAAATTCGGTTTTATCGAATTTGATATTAACGGACTTTTGGATTATCTAGTGATCATAAATTTTAGTTTAATCGAATTTGTGGTTATTAATAATCCATAATTGTTGAATTTTTCAAAATTTGGTTTTATCGAGTTTGAAGTTCAATCGAGTTTTGGGTTTTATCGAGTTTGAAGCAAGATTATTTCCGAGTTTATTAAGTTTTTAAGAATACCGAGTTTGTTAGTATTTGTTGTCCGAGTTTGTGTACTGTTCGAGAAGTTTATCGATATTCAGACTACTTGTTATCCGTGAACAGTGTTGTCCGAATTTGACAACTGTTACCGAGTTTGATACTATTCTCACAAATATCACTCATTTTCGTCTACAAAGATCCAATCTTTGAATCATAAGACATGTTAACATCCAAAACATATCAACAATCCCTTGCTGATGCCGGTTCTGAGACTAGGCCTCATATGGTTGAAAGGGGTAGTTATATACCATGGGCAAGTAGATTCAGACGATATCTAAACCGAAAGAGAGACAATCGGAAGTGGCTTCTCAAACACTTGATGAAGGCCCTTATGTGTTTTAGATTTTCACTCCTAAAGGCTCGACAATACTGATGTTGCAAACTGTAGAGGATCTTGAAGGTGATGACTTATTGCTCCATGATGCTGAAATGGAGGTCATGAATATGATTCTACTTTCTATTCCTAATGAGATTTACAATTCTGTGGATGCTTGCACTTCGGCCAAGGATATGTGGAAACGAGTTGAACGTTTGATGAGGGGAACTATACAAAACAAAGTTGACAGAGAAACGCGTTTTACGAACGAATTTGATCAATTTGTTGCTGAACCAGGGGAAGCACTTGTTTCTGTCTACAACCGTTTTGCTCAGTTAATGAATGATTTGGAACGAAATAACATGAACTTTCCAACTGTTACAATTAACACAAAGTTTCTGAATAGTTTGCAACCGGAATGGTTGAAATATGTGACTCAAGTTCGTCTTGCTAAACAATTGACAGTGGATTCGTTCGATGATCTTTTTGATTATCTTCAGCAATTTGAGAAACTGGTTAATGCTTCAAGAGCAAAGAAGTTAGAAAAGTCTCATGACCCTTTGGCTCTAGTAGCACACACGGGTTCATCCTCCAGACAAACATCATCTTATTATGTGACACATCCTACGTCTGTGGTTGATTATGATGATGAGTACCAGCAGGATGATGTTCACAACAATTCTGAAGATCCTCTAGTCTCTGCGATGTTGCTACTTGCAAAAGCCATTACTCAAAATTTCTCTAATCCAACAAATAATCGTCTTCGTGCTTCATCCAACACCAGAAATCAAGCAATCATTCAAGGAGACAGGGTGAATATTCAAAGCAGGAATTCTGGTAATACTGGAAGAAATAGCAGACGAGCTTATGTTCAAGAGGAAGTTGTTGAGGGAATGAATGCTCCAAAAGAGACTGGAAATGTTCAAAGGACTCTTCGAACTCCATCTTCAGGCAATACTTCAACTGTTCAATGCTACAACTGCAGTGGAAAAGGACATTATGCTAGGAATTGTCCAAAGCCAAGGGTTCGTGACTCGAAGTATTTCATGGAGCAAATGTTGCTGGCAAAACAGGATGAAGCTGGCGTAATTCTTACTGATGAGCAGAATGATTTTCTCTTTGCTGACGCATCAAGGATGGAAGAAATTGAAGAACTCAGTGCAAACATATGCTTAATGGCCAGAATTCAACCAGCTGATCATACTTCTGATGATGGGCCAAGCTATGAGTCTGCATTTATAAGTGAGGTACAATCTTCATCCATCGATGAGAATAATGAACCAATGTATCCAACTCATACTAAAATTATTAACAGTACCATTGGTGATGATCAAATTAATAGCAATATTAAATTTGATTCATTCAAGGGAAATGTTAATAGTGGCAGTGTTGAAAAAGATACACATGTTCCTGATCTATGTGCAGTAGAAAAACTTGCTAGAAATGCATATCAGGAAGCTGAAAAACAACAAATATTTGCTCAAAAAGTTCAAAAACAAAATAGGCATTTGACTAGTCAGCTTGAGATGTATAAGGAACGGGTTTGGATTTTAGAAAACATAAACAAGAATAATAATTATCTCAACGAATTTCTTGAAGCTGATGAACGGGCAAAACGTTATAATAAACAAGCTCAGTCTCAATTAGTTCGTGATCGAGATATCATGCGAGATCTCGAAAAACAACGAGATAAATTAGATTTAGATGTCAAAAAATTACAAACCAGGAAATGAGGAATTACAAAAGACTCATTCAATTTTAAAAAGGCAAATGAGTGAAAAAGAGGATACTTATCATGATACTATTCTAGATCTTGAGGCCAAACTGAAAAAGAATGTTGATCTGATTTTGAAACTTGGTAATTCTTTACAAGGAATGTTTATGCTTGGACCAAAACCATTGTCTGTGTATGATCAAAAATTAAAACATGGTTTGGGGTATCCGAATCCTTATACACTCAAGCAAGCAATTCCAAAGTGTCCAAAGTTATATGTTGCATCTAGTTTGGGTGATTTAGAAATTCCTTTGAATGTTAGAGATTCTGAGGACACTCTTGAGGATGCTTTCAAAAGTCAACAAAAAATGAAAGAAAAAATGAATGATCCAATTGTTGTTGCGAACAAACAAAATTGTTGGACAATTAACTACAAACAATTAAATGCGCTTTATGAAGATTTTGTTCCTCAAAAAGAGCTTTCTGTTGAGCAAAAATATTTTTCATCTTCTTCTATTCCCTTTGTTAAGATTCCGGTATCAAAAAATATGCCGAGTGAGTCACCTTTGATCAAAGAATTAGACAAGATAAAAAGTTGTTTTGAAAAGCCGTATGTGCTAATACAACAGAACTGTAAAAGAGCAAGCATTTTTTACACATCACCGACAGAAATACAAATTAATGATTTTTGTCAAGATCAAGTTAAACCAATTCTTAACGAGTTGAAGGTTTATCTTGACTTCTTTCGGAATCTATTTCAAAGGGATATAAAAGAAATGAAAGATGTTTTTGAGTCTACAGAAAGTGAGCTTGATGAACTAGAAAAGCAAAATGATTTGTTGAAAGATCAACTTTTGGAAGCATCACTCAAACATGATGTTGAGCTGTGTGTGTTGTTAAATCATGAATGTATAGATAAGATCTTAAATGCTGAACTTCAACAAGTCAAAAAGAAATCTTTTGAGATTCAAGAGGGTTTGCAAGCAAGAATAAAAATTCTTGAAAAAGATGTTCAAAGATGTCAAAAGCAAAGTGTTGATTTTGAATTACAGTTACAACATGAAAAAGAAAAACATAAATGGGATTCAACTTCGAAGAATAAGAACACAAATCCTCTTGATTACTCTTGGATTTCAAAGTTGGAGAAACTTGAGAATGAGAACGTGTCTTTGGATTTTAAAGTACAATCTTTGATAAAAGAACGCGACAATGTCAAACTTGAATATCAAAAGCTTTTCGATTCAATCAAAAAGACACGGTCTCAAACTCAAAAGGAAATGGATGAATTAATTGTTTATGTTTCTGAGAAAACATATGCATATGGTGCTACTCGTGCTGAGAATTAGAATCTTTTATCTACCATATCTGAGTTAAAGACAAGATTGGAAAAAGTTGAAAAAGGTAAGTCTGTAAATACTAAGTTTGACAAAACAAATGGTTATCAATCTATTCTTTGTGTCATACCACTAAACAAACACGATTTTCAAAAGAAAACAGATGTTCCCAAAACAGAAGAAAACCATGTTGTGTCAAAACCAGTCACTTTACAGACTTCACCTACCAAATAAACAGAGGCAAATCAAAACACAAATGTCATTAGACCAGGAATGTACAGAGTTGTCACAACCCCAGTATCACAAACAAACAAGACTAAGAGTGCTTTATCTTCTACAGGAATGAATGCTACATCTAGAGTTAGAAGACCAATGAGTAGAGATTCACATGTTGCGCACAGTGTCTTAGATAACTCTAAGAAAGCAGCAAAGAATGTAGCAGTTTATGTTAGGAAAAATAAGCAAACAGATAATACATCTGCAAATGTTATTCCGAACAAGGAAAATGTAATTGATGTTGATGTTGCAAAACGACGCTTTTAAAGCAAAAACTTTGTTATGTGTTTCTTGTATGCAAAATGTGCTTATTCCTTGTCATGATAAATGTCTTGCAAAGCTTAAATTGAATGTGCGTTCGAATGTTCATAGAACCTTCTTCACTAATTCTAGAACATCAAAATCTTCAGAAACTACTTTCGTAGCTCCTAAGACTAGGTTTTCTGAGAAAGAGACACAATCTAAGACTCTAGATACTACTTCTGTAGTTTCCAAATCTAAGATTGATGTAGAAAGTGCCTCAAAAGCTAAGGATAAGGTTTCTAGTGCGTTTAGGATAAAGAAAAGAAATTTGCATGATAAACCGTTAAAACACATCATTAAAGAACAAGATACCGAACAAGTAGACTTTAGGCAAAAGTGGTTTTGAATCACAACCAAAATATATGGACACCCTGTCAGCCGTAAAAAACCGAATGTTCATAATACTCGTTCATATGAGAAACCATCGGTTTCAGTTAAGAAAATGGGTAGTCAAATTGCCCAGTTGTCCATGTGTTGTCTCTTCCTTGTGTTGCAGAGTATTTCAGATCTTTTTTTGTGGTTTTGTTGACAGTGGTTGATTCAAAGCATATGAGGTGATACGTCACTATAGAGAATTTCATTGAGAAATTTCATAAGGGCACCGTATCGCTTTGTGGAACTGATAATTTTGCAGCAATCACAGGCTATGGGTGATTAAATACATGCAATATCACTATTTGGCATGTATATTTATGGTTGAACGTCTTGGACATAACCTCTTCTTTAAGCGTTGGACAATTTTGATATAGATTGAGAAGTGGCTTTTGTTCCAATACATGATACGTAGGAAATCTGGAAGGAGATGATTTGCTCATAGGTGGACGCGAATCTAATTTGTATACTATCTCCATTTCTGACATGGCTGCTTCTTCACCCGTTTGTCTCATGTCCAAAGCAACTTCAACAAAGTCATGGTTATGGCACCGAAGACTGTCACATCTTAATTTTGATACCATAAACGATCTTACCAGACTTGACTTGGTGACCGGGTCTACCAAAGTTCAAATATGGAAAGGATCACCTTTGTTCTGCTTGTGAAAGGGGAAAAAGCAAGAAAGCCTCTCATCCACCTAAATTGGTTCCAAGTGATCACTCCAAATTGGAATTACTTCATATGGATTTATGCGGACCAATGAGGGTAGCTTCGATCAATGGGGAAATAAGTATATCTTGTGGATAGTGGATGATTTTTCTTAGATATACATTGGTTATTTTCTTCGCTCGAAAGATGAAACACCAAGACATCAAGAAATTTCATTTCTCAATCACAATTGAATTACAAAGCCAAAGTTTGTAAGATTCGTACTGATAATGGTACTAAATTCAAAAACACATCTCTTAAAGCTCATTATGAAAAGTTAGGCATCATGCAACAATTTTCAATTGCTCGAACACCTCAGCAAAATGGAGTAGTTGAAAGACGTAATCGTACTATTGTTGAGGCTGCTTCACAACAATGCCTTATCTTTTTGTGGGGGGTACCCGGCTCGTTACCCCCCAAATTTCTTTGGGCTGAAGCAATTTACATCTAGTTTTATAACTCATATTCGTCAATCAATGCCATACCCCCAACCGAAAAAAATGTTTACAACAGAAACAACCTTATGAGCTATTACAGCGTTCCAAAAACCGAATATTGCATATTGTTTATGTTTTGCTCATGTGTTTAATCCAACAAATGACCGTGGTGATCTTGGAAAAATGAAACCAAAAGCAGACATTGAGGTGTTTATTGGTTATTCAGAAACATCAACAGGCTTTCGAATTTATAACCGACGGACCAAAATGATAATGGAGACCATTCATGTCAAGTTTGACGAGCTCACAACTATGGCTTCTGAACATGACTGTTTAGAACCCGAACTTCAATGATTCAACAATCATAATTCATCAGCAGAATCAATGAATACTCCATTCAACGAAGATTTGGATAATTTGTTCGGTCCGATGTTTGAAGAATATTTTAAGAAGACATCTTCTGATACAACCATCAATTTCGTTGCACAACCGACTCAAGTTCATGAAGATTCATCTTCCACATCTTCAATCTTTGTTGACGCACATGAGGTTCCTTCTGTTGTCACTACATGTGTTATCCCAAAGATTCACAAGCTAACAAGAATGATCCGGAGGTCGGGGAGGATTAAACAAATAGAAAGCCATATTATTAGTGAGAGAAAAGGGAAGATGTGTGTGTTCTAGAGAGAGAAACACACACACCTTATTACAAAATTATGAATCCTACACCCCTCCATAGGAAGTATGGAAGGGGAATATATAAAGCCACTGGACACGCTCTACTTACTATACTTGACATTCTAGTCCCCTTTGCGTTCCCGTCTATTATAAACTAATGTAATTTCCTTATTGCCGACAATATTTTAAGGCTAACAATCTTCCCCCGAATATGTGAGCAAACACGGAATTACTTACAATGGTTCCTATCAAGTTCCAAAATACGAACAAAATAAAGTGACATCCAAGGCGCTCCAATCTGAAGATGAGTCTTGTCTTTCTAGTCTGATACTTGTACTCCAGCTTGGATCTTCTTTGTCTTGACTTGTTCTGGAACCATTGTAGTATGCATGAGTTGGATTAACTTCCCCCCAATTCATGCAGCATGTCTTAAAAGCTTTCTTCATAGACTCCTTTTTGGCGAAGTTTCTGAATCAGCTTCCCCCCAAACCAACATCCGTATCTTGAGCATGATTCTGAAACGTTGATGTAGCTTGAACGATCTTCTAACATTGACATTTAAAGTCACAGCGGAATTTAGATAGAAGAAACATTCAACCACACCATCTAAATACTGCTTCCATAATGTTACGTGACGTTCGGTCTTGGTGAACATCCGTTTGGGGAATCAGCAAGAGATCAGCAACAGATCTTCTCACGCATTGCTAGAATACTTCACAAACCATACTAAGTGAAGTAGTATACACTACTTCTACCCCCTGGAAGTTAACCTGATAGCATCAAAGTATCAAAGTACAAAAAACACGTATTGACGTGGACTACCAATATACACGAGAAGTTTCTTGTCATAAGCAACAATCATGTGAAAGTTATGAAAGAGCAATTGAAGAACTTTGAAAGATTCTGCTTAGACTATGAAAGTACATTGACGTTCAGTAGATTCAAATGTCTCCCGTGAGAGTGCCGAATCACATCTCAACCTTTAAACTATATGGCTAACCACCAACCTCGTATTCCTGTCGCTATTGCGATGACCACTTGGTGAAATAAACCAACCCGATATACCCAAATTTTGAAAATGACGTAGAATTCCCCAAATTTGTTTACTTAAGCTGCACTGTTGTTTGATTGAAGAACAGGTGCAGAAGAAAGCCTCTAAGTACCCAATACACTCAACTAAAGCCAAATAAGCACAACCCCTCTTGAGACTAGTCCACAACGTCATCTGCTTGTGACACTGAGCACTACAATGTAACTCCTTTAAGTGATAGCTATAACCCGTGAGCACTACAATGTAACTCCTTACATCTGGTATAACTAGATAATCCTTCATCTACGAAACCATTGGCTTCAATTAAGAAATGGGTAGTCAAATTGCCAAGTTGTCCATGTGTTGCTTCTTCTTGTGTTGCAGGTAGTCCATATCGTTCTATGGGTTGTTGACAGTGGTTGTTCAAAACATATGACGGGTGATCAGTCACTATTGAGAAATTTCATTGAGAAGTTCATGGGCACCGTTCGCTTTGGAAATGATAATTTTGTAGCAATCATAGGCTATGGCGATTATATACATGGCAATATGACTATTTGTCATGTATATTATGTTAAAGGTCTTGGTCATAATCTCTTTAGTGTTGGAAAATTTTGTGATGGCGATTTGGATGTGTCTTTTCGTTCTAATACGTGTTACGTACGAAATCTGGAAGGAGATGATTTGCTCACAGGCGGACGCGATTCTAATTTGTATACTATCTCCATTTCTGACATGGCTGCTTCTTCACCCGTCTGTCTTATGTCCAAAGCAACTTCAACAAAGTCATGGTTATGGCATCGAAGACTGTCACATCTTAATTTTGGTACCATAAACGATCTTACCAGACTTGACTTGGTTGACGGTTTACCAAAGTTCAAATATGGAAAGGATCACCTTTGTTCTGCTTGTGAAAGGGGAAAAAGCAAGAAAGCTTCTCATCCACCTAAATTGGTTCCAAGTGATCACTCCAAATTGGAATTACTTCATATGGATTTATGCGGTCCAATGAGGGTAGCTTCGATTAATGGAAAGAAGTATATTCTGGTGATTGTGGATGAGTTTTCAAGATATACATGGGTTTATTTTCTTCGTTCAAAAGATGAAACTCCAGAGATCATCAAGAAATTCATTGCTCAAGCTCAATTGAATTACAAAGCCAAAGTTTGCAAGATTCGGACTGACAATGGCACTGAATTCAAGAACGCAACTCTCAAAGCTCATTATGAAAAGTTAGGCATCATGCAACAATTTTCAATTGCTCGCACACCTCAGCAAAATGGAGTAGTTGAACGACGTAATCGTACTCTGGTTGAGGCTGCTCGTACAATGCTTATCTTTTCTCGATTACCTGAATTTCTTTGGGCTGAAGCAGTGGCTACAGCTTGTTTTACTCAAAATCGGTCAATCATTAACACCCGACACAACAAAACACCTTATGAGCTGTTACGAGGTCGAAAACCAAATATTGAGTTTTTTCATGTGTTTGGCTCATTGTGTTATCCTACAAATGACCGTGATGATCTTGGAAAAATGAAACCAAAAGCAGACATTGGGGTCTTTATTGGTTATTCGGAAACATCAAGAGGTTTTCGAATCTATAATCGACGCACCAAAAGGATTATGGAAACTATCCATGTCAAGTTTGACGAGCTCACAGCTATGGCTTCTGAACACGATTGTTTAGAACCCGAGCTTCAACGATTCAATAATCATAATTCATCAGCTGATTCGATGAATACTCCGTCCAAAGAAGACTTGGATAATTTGTTCGGTCCGATGTTTGAAGACTATTTTGAGCATAAAACTTCTGATACTACCATCAATTCCGCTGCACAACCGACTCACGCTCATGAAGATTCATCTTCCACATCTTCAATCTTTGTTGACACACATGAGGCTCCTCCTGTTGTTACTACATCTGACGAACAAACTTCTCCAATCTCGTTGCCAGAGTCTGATGAATTCAATCAAGAAGATTCTGCTGATTTTGATGGTAATGCACATTTTGTTCCATATGATCCACTAAGTCATGAGGAGATTGAGTCATCTACAACGGCTCTTGTACCATCAAATGTGCAGAATTTCCATCAAGTACAACCCTCAACTCACATTTGGACAAAAGATCATCCTCTAGACCAAGTTATTGGTGACCCATCCAAACCCGTAATGACTCGTCAACGGCTACATACAGATTCTGAGGTTTGCATGTATGCATTAACTGTCAGCACAATTGAACCAAAGAATATCAAAGAAGCAATGGCAGATCACAGTTGGATTGAGTCTATGCAAGATGAGTTGAATCAATTTGAGAGACTTCAAGTTTGGGAACTTGTTCCACGACCAGAAGGAAAGAACATTATTGCTCTCAAATGGCTTTGGAAGAATAAGTGTGATGCTGAAAATATTGTGGTTCGAAACAAATCTCGTCTTGTGGCTAAAGGATATAAGCAGTTTCTTTCCAAATCATTCATTAATTGAGCAAAACGGTTGTAAACAGAAACAAGTGCTTCTCCTGGTTCAGCAACAAATTGATCAAATTCGTTCGTGAAACGTGTTTCTCTGTCAACTTTGTTTTGTATAGTTCCCCTCATCAATCGTTCAACTCGTTTCCACATATCCTTGGCCGAAGTGCAAGCATCCACAGAATTGTAAATCTCATTAGGAATAGAAAGTAGAATCATATTCATGACCTCCATTTCAGCATCATGGAGCAATAGGTCATCACCTTCAAGATCCTCTGCAGTTTGCAATCGTGGTATTGTCGAGCCTTCAGGAACGAAATTCTTAAACTCATAAGGTCCTTCATCAAGTGCTTTGAGAAGCCACTTCCGGTTGTCTCTCTTCCGGTTTAGATATCGTCTGGATCTACTTGCCCATGGTATATAACTACCCCTTTCAAGCATAGGAGGCCTATTCTCATAACCGACATTAGCAAGGGATTGTTGGTATGTTTTGGATGTCGACATGTCTTATGATTCAAAGATTGGATCTTTGTAGACGAAAATGAGTGATATTTGTGAGAATAGTATCAAATTCGGTAACAGTAGTCAAACTCGGACAACACTGTTTACGGATCTGAAGATCGATATACTTCTCGAACAGTACACAAACTCGGTAATCTACAAACTTATTAAACTCGGAAATTCAAACTCGGTAAAACCTAAAACTCGATTTAACTACAAACTCGGTAGGTCCAAATTTTGAAAATTTCAACAATTATGAATTATTAATAACCACAAATTCGATGAAACCAAAATTTATGATGATTAGATAATCCAAAAGTCCTTAAAATTCAAATCACGATAAAACCGTGAAATGGATGTATGTTATGACTTTGAAAGCTTATTTCCGAGATTAATCGTAGCAAAACCTTATTTCACAAATTCGATAAAACCGAAAATGTGAAACTCATAAAACTCGATAAAACCGAGTTTGAGACTAAGCACCTAATATACGATTTTCGATAAAACCAAAAGGTCGTATATATCTATTACACGATATTTCTTATCGAAATTACACAAATTTTACTACTAAATCTACTAAAAACAAGAATAACACTTCCGAGAATGATAAACTTCTTTCGAGAACACGAATACCACTTCCGAGAACTGCTAACGAGATAAAACTACACTCGATAATCCCAAATACTCAAATTTACTGTCAAAATCGATCTCGAAAGCTCTAAATCTTCAACTGAATTCTCCGAACATCTTTGTACGCTTCTCGGACGTGAATAAAATCTCACAAATTGAACACTCTACTTCTCTATTGGCGATTGATACCACTTGATAGGTCACATTAATCTTGAATCAATCATATCGAACATGTATGCATAGAGAGAATAGTAGAGAGAGACAAGTATTTGAAATTCAAATGAAATAAAAGGGAGGGAAAATGGAAAAGAGTTTGTTACAAGTGCATCACCCTCTAATGAAGATTAGGGGGTATTTATAGTTAATGGAAGGAGGCTTCCCTTTCTTATTTTCCTAACTTGTCACATCTAGTCCCTAGACTTTGGTAATTATGCTATTTCATTCTTTTAGCATAATATACCTTATTACAAACTACTTTGACATTATCAAAAGAAACACTAATTACTTAAATAATACAAAATCACATAATCGACACTTTTAATGATCCTAACAGATATTTTATGCATGGAAATAAAAATGTTCATAACAAAGAAATATGTATAATAAAAGTATAAGAAAAGATATAAAACCTTAGTGAAATGGATTGGCAATGCTTAAATCAAACCCCAAGTTTGTTTGATTATCTATAAACCCTTATGAATCCTTATAACTTACATGATAAAATCAGAAACCCAATTCTTGTGTGGTCAGTGGCGGAGCCAGAAATTATGATTACAGGGGCAACGAGCAATAAAAAGGTTTTAATACGACTTAAACGAATCGGGTCGGGTTTGAGTAATGACACTAAAATTTATTTACTTTATGCAAATGATGTTTAGAATAGGTGTAGATGTCTTTAAAATAGAATTTAATTGGTAAATTTTTAAATAAATAGATATTGGTTGATTATT
Organism: Tanacetum coccineum; assembly: GCA_026074375.1. Classification (NCBI taxonomy): domain Eukaryota; kingdom Viridiplantae; phylum Streptophyta; class Magnoliopsida; order Asterales; family Asteraceae; genus Tanacetum; species Tanacetum coccineum. Next base: position 34,223 of record BQNB010002132.1, read on the forward strand.
ACCTCAATATGTCAAAAATAAAATACTTACGAAAAAGTAAACATTATGAGAATTGTATTAAAGCACTCGTCATTAGATAGTCTAACGACAATTGAGACTACTATTACTAAAATGTAAATATGAACAATTCTAAATTTATGTATTACATTAGTATTATACACTCTCATTATACATAGCTATTTTAGAAAAATTATTATTCCATGTAGGAAAAGAAGAAATAAACTACTACAAAAGAAGTACAGAGTGTTTTTAATTTCGTTATATTTATTTGGGTAGTTAAAATTAAAAAAAAAAAAACAACCAAAAAAAAAAAATCCATTAAATAGAATAACGTACTTTTCAAAATTTTACAAATCTAGAAACACACTTGTTTTATTCCAATATAGTCATTCTTAACTTGTTGTTTTGGGATAATTTCTAAAATGGTGGCTTAATATCCAGTCATAAAAAATATTACACATATATTTTTTTTCTTTTTATTTACACCTGGGGATTTTTTAAATGAGGTATGTGATTTTTTGCTTTTTAAAATAATAATATATTATTATTTTATTTTTTCTTTCACAACCCACCACACCCTCTCCTCCCCGCCGACCTCCTCTTTCACCCCCATTTATGGACTCCCTTAGTTATATGTATAACACAAGTGGGACCAAACTGTGAAAACCAAGTGACCAGCTGTGAAACCAACAAACAACAGGAAGAGTTAATTTACCCCCTTTATGATGCTTTCGGTTAGTTTAATAATTCAAAGGATAAAAACATATATGTAAAATGTTACTTAACCATCTAACACAACATACAACATCATAAACTCATTCAGTGAGAATGCAGTAACTATGTCTGGCCTAAACACGAATTTAAAATGCCATCAATCAATTAACCTCGTCACCATTAGAACCATGGTCAAGCAATAACACCTACAAACTCTGCATTAAGCTAAATCACTATCAAACCAATCACCTGGCTCCACCAAATCATTATCAGAGTATAAAGGTGTATTGCCGTCAAGTTCAATGGATATAGATAGACATATATCGATCAAAACTTTCTAAACGTGATGAAGGGTGTGATGTTCTTGGTTTTGATTTTGATATAAGTTGTGTGGGTGGATGTGTTTTTGGATCTCATTCTTGAATTTGTTGTGTGGGAGATGATTTTGGGATATGAACATTGGGATCTGATTTTGAGATATGAGTAACGAATCTGGGTTATGTTTTCTTGTGGTTTTGGGATATGATGGTTGTGAATAGATGGTTGTGAATCGATCTTGGGATATGATGTTTTTTGATTTTATGATTTGTGTGTGTGGATCTGGGTTTTACTTTATATATTTATGCCAATTTATCCAACTAAGCAAAAGAAACAAACTTTTTGGGAAAAATCCATGTATCTTAAAAAAGAAAAAAAAAATTATACTAATCTCACTAAGTGTCGGTCTTTTTTCAAACGTTACCGTGTCGCCGTATCAGGCAAAGATATTTACTATAAAGTTCTAAATTTGAAAGTTACACTGTCTATGTTAGTAATAAAACAAGTGTGTTTACTAGAATTGTTGTGTCGCTTTGTATTGACCCTACATACATGGGATTATCCCATTTTCCTTTATATTCTAGCCCTTCTTCTCTGTTCTTCTTTACAACAAAACAGACCATCAGAAAAATCACATTAACATTAAAAAACATTGTCATTGTTGAGGGCACTCGGAAAACTTCTATGAGGGCACTACATCTTTTTTCTTAAATTTGACTATTTTTTCTACATGATTTGTGTGTCCGCAAAAACTTTGTTGGGGGCGGCGCCCCCCGGTATCACACACATGGCTCCGCCCCTGTGTGTGGTGTTGATCTTGGCCGGTTATGAAAGAGAGAAAAGAGGGATGATATTTTTTTTGTTAAGTGATTTATGAAGAGATGAACACCTTTTATGGTTAAGAAAGTTATCAAAATGTGGTTAGTAAGTAGCGGGGGAGGTTGGACGGTTTTATATGGGTTTATGGGAAGGAAAGATTTAATTTTTGAATGTAATGTATAAATGTTTGTATTTGTTTAAGTGTAGAAAGGTGGTATAGTTTACATGCATGCATAAAAGCTCATAATGCAAACGTAAGCGTCTTACGTAAAACATAAAAATAATATATGAAATGTTATAAATTATATTCGTAATAATTATATAACACTTATCTGACGTAAACTTATGTTTGTTTAATGCCGGTTTACGTTAAATATTAATTTTCAGTTTACGCGATTTAACTTAACGATTAAATTTCAATAAAGTAACGTTCAAGTAAATAGTTTTGAGTTTATTGACGTAAAATGACTTAAAAATGTGGATTGTCATAGAAATTGTGTATTTACAAGTTCTACACATTTTTGGTTAAAGAAAACGTATACATTCAATCAAAATTTTCAAAATTATGATTCTATCGTATATATCATTTTCGGTTGATACCTTTTTATACGTACACGATTTTCGGTAATCATTTACATACTTAGACTTTAATCATGATTGATATTGTGTTACGGTTTCATCGTATACATATCATTTTCGCTTGATGGAGTTAAAACTCGATTAGATAATCATTTTTCGTAGATTTTACACCATTTTTGGTCATATAACCGTTTCCATGGAAATTGATAAGGAATTGTGTAATTTCGGTTGAAAAAGTAGTGTGGATTAAGTGTTTAATTGAAATTGTGTGTTTAGCCGAGAAGTGTTTTCTTGTCCAAGATTAGTGTTAACCGAAAAAGAAGTGATCAAAAACAGTGTTATCCGAGAATTGATTTTTTCCCGATAACTGTTTTGTCCGAGAAGAGTGTGACCGAGAAAAGGCTTGTCCGATATCGGGTAAACTTGGGTGATTTTCAGTCAAATAACCGTTTTTAATCGAAATTGGGTGATCTTCGGAGAAATAACCGTTTTGGTCGAAATTGTGGCATTTTCGGTAACATAACCGTTTTTGGTCGAAATTGGGCATTTTCAGTATTCTAACCATTTTTCATCAAATTTGAGCATTTGCGGTTGTCAAACCATTTTCATCGAAATTGATATTTTCGGTGATATAATCATTGTGGATCGAAATTGGGTTATTGTGGTTTGTATAATTTGAATTTTGGTATTCAAAATGGTGGAAATTGAATTTTGGTTGATTTGGGAATTTTGGTAGAATTTTGATTAAATTGGGATTTGATTTTCGGTGTGCATTTGTATTTCGGTTAAGGGCATTTTTGACTGGATTTCAATTATCGTGGGATTTGAATTTCGGATAAGTGTAATTTCGGTAGGAATTTCAATCAAGACAAATTCGATTATTACTAACACACGATAAGTTGCAAAATTCGATTAAGCAAGAATATACGTGAACCGTTGTAGGCTTCAAACACTATTAGTTTGTTAATTTCACAATAGAACTCTTTTTCATCTAAAAAGATCCATTTATTGTTTCACACAGTGACGAGTATAAGTACACATCAGCAGTCTCTTACAGATGCTGGGTCTGACATCGTCCTCCTGTGCTTGAAAGAGGAAGTTGTGTACCCTGGTCAGCGATTTTTTGAGATACATTGACGAAGATGGATACAATAAAGTTTCTTAAACATTCGATTGAGAAAGGTCCGTATCAGATGAAACCAATACTAGCTATTGATACTGCAGTTGCAAGGCTTCAGACAGAGGATGATCTTACGGGTGATGATTTGAAACCGTACGAGGCAGATTTTGAAGCACTGAATTTGATTCTTATCTCTATACCAAATGATATTTACAATTCTCTGGATGCATGCGAAAATGCCAGAGATAAGTAGGATATAGTCAAAAGACTGATGCAGGGTACTAAGTTGAGTGAAACTGAAAGGAAATCACAGTTTGTTAATTAGTTCGAGAAATTCACTACTAAAACAGGAGAATCTCTTTCATATATGTATAATCGCTTTTCACAACTTATCAATGATATGGACAGAAACAAAGTCAAACCCTTCAATGTTACAATCAATACTAAGTTTCTGAATTTTTTACAGCCAAAGTGGTACAAATTGGTACAAATGTTCTTAGGAAAAAACCTTTAAAACAGATACCTATGATTGGTTATTTGATCATCTTCAACAGTATGAATGCCTTGCCAATGCTTCTAGAGAAAAAAGGGTTACAAAGACACATGACCCTCTTGCTTTAGTTGCAAACACTTATGCAAGTTCCTCATCTTCTCGATCTCCAGCAGCTTATTATGTCACACATCCTCCTTCTGTGGTTTATTATCATGATGATTATCAAAGAGATGCAGTTTTTGATGATCAAGAAGATAGTCTCACTATAGAAATGATGCTCCTTACTCGTGCAATCACACAATGCTATTCTACACCAATAAACAACCGTTTTTGCACCTCTTCAAATACAAGGAATCAAGCAATTGTGCAAGCTGATAGAGTGGATATTCAAAGAAGATATGTTGGGAATGATGGTAGATATGCAAGAAGGTCATCTAGTACTCAATGTGAGTCTGCTAAAAGTGGAAATGTTCAGACGAAGACGGGGAATGGAAATGTACAAAGAATTCTATGAACTTCTTTTCCAAGAAACGATTCAAATGTTCAGTGCTACAACTGCAATGCTAAAGGCCACTATACACGAGGGTGTCCAAAGCCAAGATTTAGAGATTTCAAGTACTTTATAGAACAAATGTTTCTTGCTAAAAAAGATGAAGCCGAGATTATTCTCACGAATGAGCAGAATAATTTTCTTCTTGCTGATGCTTTTGAAATTAAAGAGCTTAAAGATTTAAGTACGAACATATGCATGATGGCCAGAATTCAACAAGCAGAAAACGATCCCGAGGATAGGCCAATCTATGACTCTTCATTCATCAGTGTGCTACAAAATCCATCGACGAGCTTCATGAATCCATTATTCTCACAAAGTGATTATGAACAAAGGTATTATGAGCAACATGAAATCATTAATCCTATAATTGGTGATGATCAAATTAATAGTGATATTATATTTGACGATCCAAATATAGAGGTTAGTGATGAAAAGTTGAACACGATAAAAATGCTTATGATCAACAAGATAATGCAATGGAACTATTAGCTAGAAATGCTTACAAAAAGGCTGAGAAACAACTCTTACTTGCTAAAAAGGTTAATCAACGAAATGTTGAGTTAACCAAAGAGCTTAGAAGTATAAAGAAAAGGTTTGGGATTTTGAAAAAAAAATTAGAAATAAAACCAATTTTCATAGCGAATACATCGAGGCTGATAAATAAGCAAAAAAGATAGAAATTCAATTTCAAGCTCAATTTATTCAAGATTGTGATAAAATCAGGGCTTTAGAAAAAGAAAAAGATGATTTACAAACAAGTGTTTCAAACGAAGAAAATAGTCTTTGGAACTCATAAATGCATATACTTCTTTGAAACATAAGTTTATAAAGATGAGGATAAGTATCTCGATGATATTCTAAATTTAGAAGCACAAGTTAAAAAGAATGAAGATCTGGTTGTCAAAATGAGTAATTTCATACAAGTTATGTACATGTTTGGACCAAAAACAACTTCGATTCACAATTGAAACATGGTTTGGGTTACAAAAATCCTTATACTCTCAAGAAGGCAATATTTGAGAATCCCAAGTTGTATAATGCTTCATATCTTTAAAGGTTCTAATGTGGTGCTATGTTAGTGACCCGAGGAGATTTTGAGGATGCAAACCAAGAGTCAATTAAAAATGAAAAAAAAATTAAAAGATCCGATTGCCATTGAGAAAAAAATCAATTTTGTTCCAATTAGTTATGGTAAACTAAAGGATCTTTATGAAACATTTGTTCCACAAGTTGAGCTATCTCTTGAATAATTTTTTTTCCAGAAGCTTCTATATCTAATGTAACTCCTACAAAAGCAAGTACATCGAGTTTACTTCCTCTGAAAATGCCAAAATCAAGTAAAGTGCTTAAATATTTTTGAAATCTAGAAAACTAAATTAATAACTTACATGCATTATTGGATGCTAAAACTGATCCCATACGAATAGCATTTGTATATCTCAAGGATTCATTTTTAAGAAGATTTTTTTATGATGAGGTGAAACCGATTCTTGATTACTTGCAAGCGATTTTTAAAGTTATTCAAAAGGAGTTTCTAGAATATGTTCAAGTAATGATGAATGTTCTTGAGTCAATAGAAAGTGAACTTGATGAAACACTTACATAAAATGAGATTTTAAAAGAGCGACTCTTGGAAGCAATACTCATTCATGATGTTGAAAAATATGTTTTGATTCAAAGAATGATAATTTGAATGATGAGATTAAGAAAGTTAAGATGGATTCCAAATATATCCAAAAGAATTTGTTAAAACAGATAAAGATTATTGAGTATGATTTTTAAAGATGTCACGCGAAAAGCATTGATTTTAAACTACAACTGCAACATCAAAAAGAAAAAACGGATTGTGAACATTCTTTGGAAAACCTTTGTGAAACCTCTTGGATATCTAAAATGGAAAAGTTGGAGAATGAGAACGTGTCTTTGGAATTTCAAAATCTTTGAAAGATCTTTGATGAAGGAAAGAGAAAACGTTAAAGTTGAATATCAAAAGCTTTTTTATTCCATCAAAAAGACACGGTCTTAAACTGAGAGAGAGAGATAAATGAATTGATTGAGAGTGTTAATCACAAGACGTATGCATGTGGAGATGTAAGATCACATAATCAAGATCTTTTGATTACTATCTCAGAATTAAAAGTTTAGTTAAAAACTACTGAAAATGATAAGTATGTGAATACTAAATTTGACAAACCTTTAATTTTAAACAAACTTCTTTGTGTCACACCGATTAATAAGAATGTTGTTTAAAATTAAAAGTTTGTTCCAAAAACCGAGGAGAAACATGTTTTGACAAAACGAGTCACTTCACAGACTTCACCTAACAAAAAAACATGTTAAAAACACCAATGTCATAGCACTAGGAATGTACAAGGTCAAAACTGATGATAAACAAGAAGTGCACACACAAGCTAATAAGAGTGTTTTAACTTCCACAAGACTGAATGGTGTCAATAGTGTTAGAAGACCATCGACTAGAAGCTCATCGTCAAAGAATAGTGTCTTGTCAAACACTAAGATACATTCAGAAGTTGTAGAAGTTTATGCTGAGAAGAATAAAAAGACAAATGTTACATCTCGAATGAATGCTGTTAAAATAAAAAAGCATGTAGCAAATGTTCATACTAAAAATGCTCTTATAGCAAGTGCTGATGTATTGTGTGTTTCTTGTGATAAAAATATGTTTACCCCATGTCATGTTAAATGTCTTGCTAATTATAAGTTGTCTGTGCATTCGAACGTTAGAAGATCCTTATTCACTACTCCTAGAACTATGAAATCTAAGTTTTAAATACTACCCAGTAGTAGCAAAAACTAGGTTTGTTGTAGTTACTCCCTTAAGCGTAAAAAAAGGTCTCTAGTACTTCACAATCAACTTCACTACTTACGCAAGATAAAACACTTAGCAATTACATGCGCAATAAAGCAAAAACCAGTAGGAAGTGGCAAAAGTGGTTCGAAACGCAACCAAAATTTCGATGGGTCCCCTAGAGCAAAAATGCAAAACGACTCTGTGTGTAACAAAGGGTTAAGGTAGAGATAATGTCGTGTCTCCCCCCATTAAATACGGTTTCCTGTTCAACATAGTAGGCCAAATGTCCAATCTTCCATCTGTGTTTTCTTCATGTAATGCAGGTGATACAGATCGTACTATGGATTGTTGATAGTAGATGCTCGAAGCATATGAATGGCAATCTTAAACTGCTAAACAATTTCGTAGAGAAATTCATGGGAACAATCCGCTTTGGGAATGACCACTTTGCAGTAATCATAAGATACCAAGATTATGTGCATGGCAACATCACTATATGTCATGTATATTATGTTGAAGGCCTTGGACACAACCTCTTCTCGGTAGGTCAATTTTGTGACGGTGATTTAGAAGTTGCATTTCGTTCCAAAACGTGTTACGTTCGCAATCTGGAAGGAGATGATCTATTGACAGGTGCTCGTGATTCAAACTTGTATACGATCTCCATTTCAGATATGATAGATTCTTATCCTGTGTGCTTAATGTTCAAAGCTACATCAACGAAATCATGGTTATTGCACCGAAGACTTTTGAATCTGAATTTTGGTACTATTAATCATCTCACCAAACAAGACTTGTTTGATGGACTTCCAAAGTTTAAAGATGGAAAAGATCATCTATGTTTTGCATGCGAGCAAGGAAAAAGCAAGAAAGCTAGTCTTCAACCTAAATTGGTTCCAAGTACTCATTCCAAATTGGAATTGATACACATGGATTTGTGTAGGCCAATGAGGGTAGAAAGCATTAACGACAAGAAATATATTCTGGTTATTGTCGATGATTACTCCCGTTACACATGGGTGTACTTTCTTCGTACAAAGGATGAGGCTCCAGACATGATCATGAAGTTCTTGCTCAAGTTCAATTGAATTTCAAGGTTCAAATCCAAAAGGTTAGATTTGACCAATGGAAATAATTTAAAAATCAACATGAAGTTCTCATTATGAAAAACTCGGCTAATGCAGCAATTCTCCTTGCAAGAACACTCAACAAAACGGTGTTGTTGAACGACGAAATCGTACTCTTGTAGAGGCTGCACGAACGATGCTCATCTTTTCAAAAGCATCATAATTTCTTTGGGCTGAAGCTATTTCCACTGCTTTCTTTACATAAAACCGTTCTTTAGTTCATACACATTACAACAAGACTCTGTCTGAGCTTCTTAAAGACTAAAAAACCCAATGTTCAATACTTTCATGTGTTTGGATCGTTATGCTATCCAACTAATAACCGTGAAGATCTAGGGAAAATGAACCAAAAGCGGACATCAGAATCTTTATCGATTATTCTGAATCATCAAGAGGGTTTCAGATCAACAACCGCAGAACATGGAAAATAATGGAAACCGTACATGTCAAGTTTGATGAACTCACGACTATGGCTTCTGAACACAGTGTTGCGATCCCCGAGTTAACCACCTTTACATGAAGTTCGTTAGCTGAATCAAATTAAACATCATCGAAAGCAGACTTGGATGATTTGTTCAGTCCACTTTATGAGAAATACTTTAAGAAGAGAGCACAAGAAGAGTCCACTAATTCCGCTGCACCGACAAATCTAAATAATGAAGACACACATTCATCGTCATCAATCATCATTAAAGAAAATGAAGCTCCTTTCTGCCCTTTTTTTTTTTTTTCTTCCTTAGTATCTCTCTGAAGGAACAACCCTCATCTCGAATGATGTTGCTAATGAATCCATTCTAGAAGACTCTGCAAACCTTGAAGCAAACAAATTAATTACTCTATTTTGTCCTCCTAAGACTGAAGAAGGTGAATCATCTTTAATAAATCAGGATCCATTAGATATGCATGAATTCAATCAAGTACACCCCTCAACGCATACTTGGATGAAAGCTCATCTGCTAGAACAAGTGATTGGTAACCCCTTAAAGCCAGTTATGACAAGAAGTAGACTTAACACACATGCTGAAGTGTGTATGTATACATTAACTATGAGTACTACCGAGCCTAAAAACATCAAAGAAGCAATGTTAGATCATAACTATTGAGTCAATGCAAGACGAGCTCTATCAGTTTAAAAGGCTAAACGTTTAGGAATTAGTTCCAAGACCCATTAACAGAAATATTATCGGGGTTAAGTGGCTATGGAATAATAAAAGTGATGCGGAGAACACTGTGATCAGGAAAAAATCTCGACTTGTTGCAAAGGGTACCGTCAGGAAAAAGGCATAGACTTTGAAGAATCATTTGCTCAGGTGGCTAGACTTGAGGCAGTATGAATGTTCACTGCTTATGTTGCTTATACGAACTTCACAATCTTTTAAACTGATGTCAAAACTGCATTTCTGAATGGACCATTGAAAGAAGAAGTTTACGTTAGCCAACCAGAAGGATTTGTTGACCCATACTTTCTAGATCATGTCTACAATCTCAAGAAAGTTCTATACGGAAAACAAGCTCCATTGTTGACCTGGCCTTATGTATAAGACGCCATAGGGACGACGTATTCCTTGTATAAGTATATGTTGATGACATCATTGTTTATTCAACTAATCTAGATTTTTCAAAACGATTTGCAAGTCTAATGAAAAACAACTTTGAGATGTCAATTATGGATGAAATGAAGTTCTTCTTTAGACTTCAAGTTCATCAATTATCCTGTGGAATCTTCATAAGTCAGTCATGATATACCTTAGAACTTTTGAAGAATCATGGAATGGATGGTTGCGATTCTATAAGCACACTAATGGCTACTACCAAACTAGATGCTAATTTACATGGCACTCCAACTGATCAAACGAAATATCGTAGCATGATCAGAGGGCTCATGTATCTCACAGCTAGTAGACCCGACAGTGCATTTGCCACCTTTGTATGTGTACGTTATCAAGCATGACCTATGGTCAAACACCTAAAAGAGATCAAGCTGGTCTTTCGATACCTAAAACAAACTTATAACATAGGTATGTGGTATCCGAAGGATTCTAGCTGTGAACCAATTGCATATTCAGTTACAGACCATGCAGGGTGCCATGATGACTGCAAAAGCACATCTGAGGCATATAATTTCTGGGAGAAAAATTAGTGAGCTAGTCTTCAAAGAAGCAAGATTGTAAAACGATGTCAATTGTGGAAGCTAAATAAGTATCATTATCCGCTTGCTGTGCTCAAGTCATTTGGATGAGAACACAACTTTTGGATTACGGATATCGATTCAACAAAACATTCTTTTTTTTTTTTTTTTTTTTTTTTTTTTTTTTTTTTTTTTTTTTTTTTTTTTTTTTTTTTTTTTTTTTTTTTTTTTTTTTTTTTTTTTTTTTGTTTTTTTTTTTTTTTTTTTTTTTATTATGTGTATTGTGATTCAAAGAGTGCTATTGCTATCTCATGTTATCCGGTTCAACACTCGCGTACAAAACATATCAACATCCGTTACAATTTCATTAAAGAACACGTTGAGCGAGGTACTATTGAATTGTATTTTGTCGAGACGGAATACCAATTAGCTGATCTATTTACCAAAGCTCTTCCTAAGGAAAGATTTGAGTATTTAGTTTACAGAATTTGTATGCGATGTGTAACACCCCCAAATAGGGTCGCAGCAGAATAATGTGTCCGGGAGCGTTACTTCATAGATCAACAACACAAGATATGAGAACGACCTTAAAAAGAGTCGTTTGAAAATGATACATTGGATTTAATAAATGTTGTTACAAAAGCTCAACGGCTTAACTTGTTCACCCTTGAAAATGTAATGTTTTTATATCATAACAAATATCCCCAAAATGTAATGCCTCTAAATCTTTATGCAATGACTCCAAAATGATTGACCACCAATGTAATTCTTTGGTCTTGTACTCTAGACATAAGAAAAACTGACTTTAAAACGTCAACATAAAGTTGGTGAATTCATAGGTTTATGTAAATATAATGTAGGACCGCAAGATTTTCCCGTGATTATGCAACTTGTACACCTATCACAAAATGTATTTACGTTTCCCTAAGTTCATGACACTGAAGCTCGACATGTATGAATGCAATATAAATATTGCCACATTGCCCGTGATGATGTTCAACCCGAAACATCTCAAATCCGACATGGTATACATTCGTTGGTTCACTCCGTGACACCAGTAAGAGCTACTCACCCGGATGGGGATGTCAATCCTCCAAATACGGATCTATTTATAACATTCGGCTCACAAAAGTAATTGTCAGTTCATAATAATAGGACAGTGAGTTATCGTTTACTTTAGGCAACAAGTAATAATGATAAAACTGTACACTTGGGTCTTAATTTGTCAAACAATGCATGTTTCTCACCCCAAAAAGTGTAAATCATTGATATAGTTAAAACATGGGGCCTATGAACTCACTTTAGTGAATAAACCTGCTGTATATGAATCATGTAAAGGAAACGTCACGGCTAAAGACGAATGAACCTAATTACATATAGGTCGTATGAGTACAATGTACTTAATAATACTACATCACAAGTTATATAGTTTATACACCCCTAATGTTTTAGTTTAGTTTAAAAGTCAAAACAATGGTTTTAAATCGTACTTTATTGATTAAAAGTGTTTGTATTTGTATCCGTAGATAAAGTGTGGATTTTCGTCTCACAATTGATTGTTTGTTAATAATACATGTTTTAATATTATTATTGATTATATAATTATATTATATAATTGGTTTAATTGTTTTTATAAAATAGTGCACAAAAGTGAAGATAGTGCATAGTTTTATAAACCTCGTATCTTTATCGTTTTAACTCCGTTTCAAGTGTTTCTTATGTCCACGGTTTCGTATTAAGAAAATCTATCAAAATATTATATTTATAATATTCATGCCCCTGATGAACAGTAGTTTTAATTATTTTTATAAAATTATATAAAAACTACTTTTACGCATCTAGATGATCTCTCCTAATTGTCCCTAGAACCCCTCGACAAAAGTCATAACTTACTCTATTAATCCGTTTCGGCTTGTCTTTATATGTCATGGATTCGTATTTGAAAAGTATAATCCAAATTTTATGTTTGTAATTATGGTTTGGATACTGTATGACATAGTACAATAAGTGAAAGTTTATAAAAATACTTTTTATAACTTTAATTATTGAAATCGTATTTTAATTGTATCTCGTTTGTTTTAATTCAGTTTTTAGGGATTCCTATGTCCACGTCTTCGTAATTAAGAGCTCTATTCAGGAAAATTATTTCCCAATAGTATACCATCGTGAACAGTAACCTATTTTTATTTAATTTATTTTTATAAAAATATTTTTAACTTAAACTTGTAAATAACGTATCACCTTCATTTTAAATCCGTTTTTCGAGTTTCTTACATGTTTGGATTCGTCATGAAAAGTAGTATCTTTATAAAATATATCCCTTAATATATCAGATCTGAAACAGTGAATATTTTTATAAAAATAACTTTTATAAAAATACTTTTATACATTTATTTATTGTAAACTTAAAAATGTCATATTCTTTTTTCGTTTATAGCACGGTTTTTCGTACGAGAGTGACCTTATATGCTTACGATCTTGTGATAAGTACTAATTAAATAAAACATAAAATATACATGTTTATACACGAATTCAAATAGAAAGGTACCAAAACAGTTTGTATGTTTTCTTTTTATAAAACAAGTTTTACCATTCCTTTTGTTAAGAGCTTTTGTACAAATCTTATACCAAATTTTCTACCATATATCTTACATCCATTAAGTCCCTTAAAAGTCCATAACACTTGTCCAAATGAAATCCATGTCCTCATGATCTTTTTATACATAAACTTGTAATTATCTTTCAATACAAAATAATTCACAAACTAAACTCATAAATCACTTTACTTATATTACGTGTGTACTTCATTTCATGTATTATTTCATCATTATATCTGTAAAATTCGATACCTATACATGTCTTGTAATATCTCTAAATCATCAACTTAAGCGCGGTGGTGATTAAACATATATAATCAGTATGTAAACATGTAAATGAATAATGAAGCTGTTAAAAACATAAATGGACCTTAGAGGTGGAGTAATTCGGATCTGAAACAGCTTATACTTACCTTAAACCAATAATGTAAACCCAAGCTCAAACCTAATGAGGGAAAACCCCGAATTTATTTCTTGTTTACTTTTGTTAACCACCAAACCCAAGCTTCCAATGCACTTGAATGGTCTTAGATATACTTAGAATGAATACTTGTTGGCTTGGATATGGATCATATATGAAACCCTAAATAAATAAGGGTGAGCCGTGGGTTATAGATGGAAATGGAGAGAGTTTAGTGGCTTGGTGAATTGCTTGAAGTATGTAAATGAATGCTGTATGTAACACCTTCCCGTATATCGCAAGTAGGAATCCTTTAAACCATCTAAAAACCAACCATGGATGTTGTGGTTTCAAGTACAGGTAAGAAGGCTTCTCTCCTCTAGGATGTCTTGGCTGAAAGTGGTGTTTAAGGGAGGGGGATTACATTGTGATGTGCCAATTTATGGAAACTTGTGATGAAAGTACTAGTTGTGGGGTTTAAGAAAGTATACACGTGAGTTTTGATTTAATTATCAAGTGTATGTGTATGTATCTGGCCTAAGTGGTTAATAAGTGATAAAGTGAGTTAATTTTTATGTATTGGATATAATTGTGGGTATTGGTTTGAGGTATAGGTGCTTTCGGGTATGCTAGAATGTAATTTATTGTGAAACGTAAGCGTTTTACGTAACCAATAAAAATAAATTATGAAAAGTTATAATTTATAATCATATAACACTTGCTTGATGTAAACTTTTATTTGTTTGGTGTCCGTTTACGTTGATGATTGATTTTTAGTTTACGCCCCAATTTAACTATCCGATATTAATTTAAAAACAAACGCGAAAACTCTGAATAATAATGGAATAAATGAAAGTCGTAAATGACTAAAAATGAGAAAATATTATAGTCTCTACCCGTTAGGAGAGCCTTGTCCTCAAGGCTCAAGTTGCAACACTTGACGAAGGTACGAGTTTAGTAAAAAGACGCGGATACTTCTTTTGAAATTGGTCTTCACGTTCCCATGTGAACTCAGGACCTCTCCTCGAGTTCCATCAAACCTTGACAATTGGGATACAGATTTGCTTCAACCGTTTGACTTCTTAATCCATGATCTCTACGGGTTCTTCCATAAAACGGAGCTTATCATCAATATGAAGTCCTTCCAATGGAACGGCTAATGGTTCGTCGGAATAACATCTCTTTAAGTTGGATACATGAAATGTATTGTGAACCTTGCTCAACCCTTGAGGAAACCCAAACTTGTAAGCAACGGATCCAACCTTTTCTAGCACCTTGAAAGGTCCAACATATCTAGGGTTTAACTTCCCCCGTTTGCCAAAACGTACGACCCCTTTCCAAGGTGAAACTTTAAGCAACTCTATCCCCAACTTGAAACTCCATCGACTTACGCTTTAAATCGGCGTAACTCTTTTGTTGATCATGAGCGGCTTGAGTTCTTTGTTTGATCTGGATTACCTTCTCGGTTGTCTCCTGAACTATTTCTGGACCGGTGAGTTGAACTTCTCCAACCTCGGCCTAACAAACAGGTGAATGACACTTTCGTCCGTAACTCGAATGGTGCAGCCTTGATGCTAGCGTGATAACTATTGTTGTAAGAAAACTCAACTAGTGGCAAATGTTTAACCCAACCATTTCCAAAGTCGATCACACAAGTACGTAGCACATCCTCGAGAGTTTGGATAGTTCTCTCGCTTTGTCTATCAATTTGTGGATGGTATGCAATACTCATATCCAAACTAGTACCCAAAGCCTTCTAAAGTGATCTCCAGGTATTTGATGCGAATCTAGGGTCACGATCACAAATGATCGAGACAGGTATTCCATGCCTCGTGACTACCTCCTTTAGGTACATTCTCGCCAATTTCTCCATGGAATCAGTTTTTCTCATTGGCGTAAAGATTGCAGACTTAGTAAGTTGGTCAATTATGTTTTCACATGATACTTGTTTACGTGTTTGAATATGCGACCGATCATTCAACTGGGTCTAGTTCTCCTAAAATTGTGAGCTAGAGTATTGGGATAATCTTCCATATTAGTGTTTTATTACTTGGACAATAGGATCACAAATAATGTTCTGTCTTTGTCTTTAAATTATGAGCTTAGTTGGACTGGCAGATGACCCGTAATGTTTCAACAAGTATGTTCTTGATTAATTGATAAAGATTGGAATAGTGAACTACCAGTATATAAAATACCGTCAAACAGTAAGTGGGTAAAGTCCCGATGGGCTAGGGTTTATCAAGATCACCATTACTTTAATCCCTAGATAGATTATAATTAAACTAAAAGGATGCTTTATGTGGATACGTTAATTGTGACAGGATTCAACATGTCTAGGTCTTAGGATAATGTCCCTCCTAAGTCTTAAGAATGATATGCCGCTTCGCGATAAGAAATCATTGCACTAAATAAACAAACCAGCATTTAATTGGATTTAATATGGCTAATACAATTTTCTATTATTTGACTTGTACCGCTCTTTTATCTTCTAATTATTTTCTTGCATGTTTATTGTGTTTAGAATTGATTATTTTCACCATAAAACATGTGCCAGTCTCTCAGGCTGAAAACACCCATATCATTAGAATCGTATATAACATAGGTTTAACAAGTAATTATAATTAACTTAAATAGAGTAATTAAAATACTAATAGAATATAAGCTTAACGACCTCGATCTTAGTGTTCGACACCCTACTTACCATGAAATTCCACCCGATCGGGTACACTGCCCGTTAAAGTGTTGTTTTAGGATAAGTCAGCTAAATATAAATTTAAAACTTGGTAATCAATAAATTGACCCTACACGACAGCACATCATCCCGCTACTCTTGATCAAGTCAACTTTCATTTCGGGTTTTGCCATTGTTGCATGCAAACCCGTAATCAATTCCAATCCATAAGGAATGAACTTGACTTCATTCAATTTCTTCTCACTCGTCTTCCGTATCGCGCTCCACCACAACCAAACAATGCATCACCAACTTCTCCTTTCTTACCTTCCCACTATTAAACATTCTATCATGTTTAATCTATTGAATAATCGATCACTCATCCTTTTGCTAAAGCATCTCCTAGAAATCAAGAATCAACTAGTCTAATTTTAGTTTAATGTTTCTTTATGCTATATGCCTATTTTCTAGTCTTGTAATATTCATACTTTTCAAGTATGAATTTTATCTATGATGAATGAATGGTCTCTTATTATTATAAGGAATGTGTATGCATTATGGCTTATATGGCTACTTCTTTTCTATCTCTACATAGCCATGTATATATATATTTTTCATAATTATTGCTACTCGTTAGAAATGTTTTTTCGCACTTGCATTTCTAATTCGGTTTTGTAGTAAAATCCCATAAGCTTGATCCTTTGGTGCCCCAAACGAGGGGGAGTAAACATCAAGGGGGACTCTAGGCATCGTCGAATTCTTTCTCTCTACATCTCGACGATTAACGTTTTTGGATTCGACAAAAAATGGGGAGAAATAGATTAAACTCATTAATAACTTAAAAAACTTATTTTTATTCAAAATGAGTTTATATTTTGTTATCATAAAAAATAAAGAGATTGTTAATACAAATAATGCTTAAAAACGTTATTTATATTTTTCGACTCCTCTACGTTTTGAAGATGACAAAATGTAAAAACATTCACGATTAAAATAAACATTTACATGTTATTAATTGTAAACTTCTATATCGACATAAATCACTTAAGGTATGGATAAACAAATCATTAAACTTAATAGTGATCAAGAAAATAATTTTTCTTCTTAATCCATCATGTTTCTACAAAACTATATTTTTACAAAATTACACAAAATAGTTTTTTAAATAAAAATAATGTTTTATTTAAAAAATATAAATTTGAATTCAGATTTTTCCCCAAAACTGAATACAACTCACCAGGATAAACCTTCCTCACAAAAGGACAAAAATCAGAGCGTCAGTCTAGGGGCGGCCCCTAGAAATATCTGGGACCGCCGAGACCGCCACCAGCTGACCGTTGAGAATTCTTGACTATAAATACTGCACTATTCTCAACAGAAAAAACAGACCTCTTTGCACGATTTTTTTAGTCTTCTTTCTCTCTCTAAACCTTCTTTTTCTCACTAAATATCTAGATCACTAACATAGTTTAATCTTGTTTCAAGCGATCAAATACTAATCTTTATCTTTCTTTTTTTTTCTTCCTTCTAAACAAGATGTAAGATAAGAACACTCGTATTTCGTCAAGAAACGAAGTGTTTATAGAATTAGCGATTTCTCCTCTCTTTCATTAAGATTCAAAACTTTTAATTTGATTATTTGTGTGAATCTGTGTAGTGGATTAGTGTGCGTAAATTCTGATAGTGTAGATCTTGTGATTGTGTAATACTTGTGAAGTGATAGATTGATTCTAGCTAAGATTAGGACTCGACATTTAGCTTAGTGTCAGAAAATAACGTAAGCGACGTGTAAACGGTTTTCTCCGCCATAAGGGATCTTGTTGACATAGTAAAATCTCGAGTCGGATACTCAGGGAGTGGTGTGAGTAGGGCGAAGAAGAGCTTCGTAGCCGACCACTATAAAATCTTTGGTGTTTGGTTTGTCCGTCTTTCCTTTATCTCTTTATTTATATTGTTTTGTGTAGTTGTTACAATTAAGATAGCTATCCTTGATTAGTTCATATTGTTGATTGATTGAACATATACTCGAATCTAACAATTTTAGAAGTAAAATTTTAAAACGTAAATTAACGTGTAAACTATTCAACTCCCCTTTCTAGTTTCCACAAGGTTGGCTGCAAAAGGGAAAACTTAGGGTAACATTTTCTGCAAAGGTTTAAAAATCTGGAAAAACTGGAAAAAAAATTCGTCACTCTTAGAAAAAGGGTCCCATAAATTCCAAGGCGGCCCCCCAAAAATATATCTGTGACCGCCCCTTATTTAAGGACCCCATCAGGGGTCACGAGATTTTTCACTGTGTTTCTCCTGATTTTCTGTGCAGTTAACTATCTCCTTTTCTAGGCCCAACTGTCTTTCTGCATTTTGCTAAAACATTCTTGGAATCTCTCTCCTTCATTCTCATGCTTTACCTCATTAATTAAAAGCACTCAACCTAGTTAAATAATCACATTTACCATGATATTCATCATCTTCAACATCATCTTCTTCATTTTGCTTCTACTTCCATAGATTCCCCCAAGCGTCTCCTCTAACCCCTCTAAGAATTTAAACTCACCTATCATCCACCTAGACAGACAACTCTTTGTGGACTTAAACCAATGAAGATGATGAGACCTACCACACACATTTCTCCCTATAAATATGTCTGCTCTTCTAACTAGGTTTGTGAGCAATCGACTTTGCTCGATCCCTTTAGGTTTGCCCCAAACGATTTAGAAATATTTCTTGCTCTATCTAACTCGGTTTTTTAGCAATTGGCCATAGCTCGATCCCTTGGTGCCCCAAACGAGTGGGAGCATACATCAAGGGGGAGTCTTGGCATCGTCGATTTCTTTCTTTCTCTACTCGACGATCAACCTTTTTTGGATTCGATAAAAATGGGAGAAAGAAATGGATCTAAACTCAATTAATAACTTGCAAAATTTTGGAATGGGATGATCACTTGTAATGGATTATGAAACAAGTATAATGATTTGTTAATACAAATAATGCCTAAAAATGTTATTTATATTTTTTGACTCCTCTACGTTTTGAAGATGACAAAATGTAAAAACGCCCACGATAAAAATAAACGTTTACGTGTTATTAATCGTAAATTTCCATTACGACGTTAATCACTTAAGGTATGAATAAACAAATCATTAAACATGATTAATAATCAAGAAAATATTTTTTTTCTTAACTATTACACTTCTACAAAAGTATTTTTACAAAAATAAAAATATACAAAATATTTTTATTTATAAAAGAAATGTTTTATTTAATTATAAAAATCAAATCTGGTTTCCTCCCCTCCCCCCAAAATGAAAGGTTCCACACCATATTTAACCTTCCCCACTAAAAGACAAAAAAGGAGCGTCTACCTATGGGTGACTCCCTGATAGGCAGGACGGCCCCCAGATATACCTGGGACCGTCGGGACCTCCCACAGGAGACGTTGGTTTTTCCTGGCTATAAATATTGCACTATTCTCAGCAGAAAAATATACCTCTTAGAAGGAATTTTTCAGATAACTTTCTCTCTCTAAATTCTTCTTTCTCTATCTAAATCTTTTGATCACTAACATAGTTTAATCTTGTTTCAAGTGATAAAATCTTATCTTCTACCTTCTTCCTTTTTCTATCAAGTGCAAGAGAAGAACACTCGTATTCACCAAAAAATGAAGTGTTATAGATTAGTGATTTCTTCTTTCTTCTAAGATCCAAAACTCTATTTTCTTGATCTTGTGTTTGTGTGTAAAATCATATTCTGTATAAATCCGATTGTGTTGATCGTGTGTCAGTTAGTATTTTGTCCTTAAAATACATTGGCGAAGTGGTAGATTGGTTCTAGCTAAGATTAGGACTCGACATTTAGCTTAGTGTTAAAAAACAACGTAAGCGACGTGTAAACGGTTTTCTCCACCTAAAGGGAGCTTGTTGACATAGTGAAATCTCGAGTCGGATACTCGGGGAGTGGAGTAGGGCAAAAAAGAGCTTCATTACCGAACCACTATAAATCTTGGTATTGTGGTATGATCGTTCTTTCCCTTATCTCTTTTATTGTGTTGTGTATATCTTTCGATGTTTATATTGTGATTATGAGTAAATTGATATATTGTTGCTTCATATTATTGGTTGATTGAAACATACAAATCAAATCTAATTAATTTTTGAAGGAATATTTTAAAACGCTAATAAACCTATAAACTATTCAACCCCTCCTCCCTCGTTTTCTAGTTTCCACAGTTGGTATCAGAAGCCAAGGTCACTCAAGATTTTTAAAATATATTGTATTTAAAGCTTGGATCGATCTATGGATTCTGACAAATATCTAGAAGGGCAATCTATGCAAAGACCACCACTTTTCAAAAATGTTATTTTTATCTGTTGGAAAAATAAATTCGAAACGTGTGTAAAAAATTAAAGATCTTGATCTTTGGCATGTTATTACCAATGGTGATTTTCAACCCATTGAAAATAATCCAGAAACCAAACTAGATTAGGTTGTCCCTTTTGGAAAACAAAGTGATGAACTTAAGAAAAGACTTGCGAAAAATAACGATGCTAAAATGGTTATTTACAATGCTTTGCCTAGAAAAGAATATGAAAGAATTCTCATGTGTAATACGGCAAAAGAAATTTAGAAAACTTTGTTAATCACCCATAAAGGTAATAGCCAAGTCAAAGATAACAAGATTAACCTTTTGGTACAAAAATATGAACAATTCGTCATTTCTGAAAGCGAATATATAGATAGTGCGTTTGCTAGATTCAATACCATTATTACTAGTCTAAAAGCTCTTGATGAAGGTTGCTCTAATAAGAATTATGTTAGGAAGTTTCTTAAGGCTTTACATCCCAAATGGAGAGCAAAGGTCACGGCGATTGAAGAGTCAAAAGACTTGACATCACTATCCCTTGATGAACTCATTGGTAATCTCAAAGTCCATGAGATGATCATCAATAAAGATTCCAAAATAGTCAAAGCTAAAGGAGAAATGAGATCTCTTGCTTTAAAAGATAAGAATGAATCTAGTGATGAAGAATGTTTAACTTCCAAAAGTGAAGAGGAAGAGTACACCATGGTGGTTAGAGACTTCAAGAAGTTCTTCAAGAGAAGAGGAAGATTCGTAAGACAACAATGGAATGATAAAAAGACGTTCCAAAGAAGCCGAGTGTAACATTCCATATTTTCAGGTTATTTAGGACGTCATATGTTTCACTAATTATTTTTTTCTCGTACGCGTTTACTTTTAATTTTAATAGTTAAGTTAAATCGCGTAAGCTATAAATTATCAATTAGCGTAAACGGACACCAAACGAATTAAAATTTTCGTCAAGCAAGCAATATATTATTTTACGAAAGTAATAATCAACTTTTTATATTTTATTTTATTAGTTGCGTAAAACGTTTACGTTTCACAATTAAATACATTTAGGCATACCCGGAACCACCAAAATAAATATACGCTTCAACAAATAACCATTTTTATTTCTAATGATCAAAGTTTATAAAACTTTACCTAAGTATATCATATGTGACGCCCCATATACATAAAGGAAATAAACAAGACATACAATTGATACAAGTATACAACTTACATTTACTTACAACTTATTAATATGAAGTAAACCTTCAATTCTTTCTTTTATACAAGATAAATGGCAACGAAATATCTAGTTAGAAAACACAATTCCTTAAATCCATGGGATGTTCTCATCTTTTAGGAACCGAGACCAAGACTTTCCCTAGAATTCCTCATTTGTGTCTATTATGTATCTAGTCCTTATTACATCTAGCTACAAGAGTATATAAGGCCTTTACTAGTGAAATACACACACACTTCTCACTTTCAAGGTGTAAAACATACAAAATCTCTCTTCCCCCTCCTCCTTGCTCATGGATCACCCTAAATAACACACCAAATCCTTACAAAATTTTACTTATCACATTTACACGCATTCCTACTATATATCTAAGATGTCCTAAGAAGATTTGAAGGCTTTGTTAAGTCTTTACAAGTGTTAAACAAGAAAAATGGAAGATTGAGGTTTAGGATTTCAAGATCTTGCAAGCTTTGGTTTATAATCTAAACAATGGTTTAGAACATATTTCTCATCATCATACATTAATATAAGGTTACTTAAAACCCTTTATGTCTTCACATTTATCATTTTATGTGTACATAAGTTCTATGTAGTGAAATCACCATTAGGATGCTTTTAAACATGTAAAACATATTTTTGCTTGTGATTATAATTTTGTACACTTATTCATGTGTTATGTGGTTGAATATATCATGGACTATGTTTGAGTTGTTGTTTGATATAAATAGATATGCTTTGGAGTCGACTTTAACCCGCGAGGGTTAAAGATAGCGGATGCTCTAAATACATGGTCGGAAACTGAAAGCTCTTTTCAACCTACAAGGCATACAATGGAGGTAATGTCATCTTTGGTAGTAATCTACGCGGTAACATTATTGGCAAAGGTACGATCTCTCATGGCTCGCTTAAAATTGCCAATGTAGAGTATGTAGATAATTTAGGATTTACCTGGCTAAGTGTAGGACAAATATGTGATAGCAAGTGTAAGGTTATATTTTTTTGAAAATGATAGCGAAATAGTTAAGGACGGTAAAGTTATAGGTAGAGGTATTAGGAAGAAAGGCTTATATGTGATGAAATTAGGAACTAAGCCCGAAGATAAAAAATTTCTTGCAACGATTGATGAAAACTCCACTTTGTGGCATAGACGATTAGGTCACGCAAATATGCGTCCCATTCAATCGTTAGCATCTAAGGAATTAGTTAGGAACTTACCTAAGCTCTGGTTTGATCAACATTTTTGTAATGCTTGTAAAATTAGGATAAACAGCTCACGCTGTCATCAAAGCTAGAAAATAGTCTCAACGACTAGATGCTTAGGACTTCTCCATATAGATCTATTCGGTCCACCCGCCATATGGAGTTATGGAGGAAACCTCTACACCTTAGTAATAGTAGACGACTATTCTAGGTACACTTGGACAAGATTCCTTAAAACCAAAAATGAAGCCTTTAAACAATTTGAAATACTTAGTAAGAGAATACAAAACCAATTAGGATGTTCTATAGTGTCAATTAAGACCGACCACGGTAGAGAATTTGATAATGAAGTGCAATTTAGAGAGTTTCGTAATGCTAGCGGTATTACACACAACTTATCGGCTCCATGCACTCCACAATCAAATGCCATGGTAGAAAGAAAAAATAGGACACTAAAAGAAATGAGTAGAACCATGTTGAATGAATAATCGTTACCACAAAAGTTTTGGTGTAACGTCGTAGACACTTCAACTTACATCCTCAACCGAATCCTAATTAGAGCCATATTAGGAAAAACACCTTATGAACTCTTAAGAGGTAGGAAACCTACTCTTGATTATTTTAGAGTGTTTGGAAGCAAATGCTTTATTTTAAACACCAAATACTACCTTACTAAGTTTGACTCAAAGTCATACGAAAGTGTCTTTTTAGGTTATTCCCAAAATAGCAAAGCCTACATCATCCTTAACAAACACACCATGAAAATCAAAGAATCACTGAATGTGACATTCGATGAAACTCCTCCACCCTCTAAGACATCACCCTTGGTGGATGATGAGTTAGATGAAGAAGTAAAAAAGGTTACCGAAAAGAAAAGGTTAGAAAGAGACATTGAGGATGAAACTTTAGAAATTGACGAAATAGTCAATATTAAGGAATCTAGGAACCATCCTTTAGAGAATGTCATAAAAAAACATTACAAGAACTCTTTGGTTCAGCTCAAAACCAAAGTAACTTCTTTTGTTTTATATCAACTATAGAACCTAAGAATGTGAATGAAGCCTTAAAGGATGAAAGTTGGATAATCGCTATGCAAGAAGAATTAAATCAATTCGTTGCAAACGATGTTTGGGAGTTAGTACCACAACCTAAGAATATGACAATCATAGGAACTAAATGGGTGTATAGGAATAAGTTAGACGAGAACGATGTTGTATCTCGTAATAAGGCTAGGTTAGTCGCCCAAGGTTATAATCAACAAGAGGGCATCGATTATGATGAAACTTATGCCCCAGTTGCTAGGTTAGAGTCTATTAGGATCTTATTAGCTTATGCGTGTGCTTTAGATTTTAAGTTATTTCAAATGGACGTAAAAAGTGCATTCCTGAACGGTTTCATCAATGAGGAGGTATACGTGGCACAACCTTCGGGATTCATTGATTTTGAAAAACCGGATCATGTTTATAAACTCAAGAAAGCTTTATATGGTCTTAAACAAGCACCCAAAGCTTGGTATGATAGATTAAAAGCTTTTCTTATTAAACATGAATACAACATGGGAATGGTAGATAACACGTTCTTTACAAAGAAGAAAAGCTCAAATCTCATCATCGTTCAAATATATGTCCAATGGCACCATATACTATCCCTTCGGTTCGAACTTGTCATAGGACTTGATCATGCTGGAATTGCACACATAATTAAGGCTGGAACTAGTGGGCAAGATGAGATGGTGCGGCGGGCTTAAAGGTTATGCGGCCGGGGCTTGGTTATTGTTTTACAATTTCGAGGTCTGATAGGGTTAGGGCGGATAGGTAATGGTATGCGTTTTTGTGTGTTTGTAAGTATTGGCGATGTTCTTGCGGGGCCGGTGATGTTGCGTTTCTCATGAAAATAAACCCATTGGCATGGTTACAATTACCTCACCGATTAGTCGAAAGAGTGTGATCTTCTGGTAGTTTGGAACTATGTATCGTGCGACAATGTTTAATTGTAGGGGTACTCTACCTAACGGTAAATTGTAGGATAGCCTGTTTTCTTGGATAGTGTCCGGCTTGTGGTAATACCGCCGCTCCATTAAAGGATCCCTATTCCGGATGATCGTTGTGGGGTAGAGGAGTAGGCAGGAGCCATTAACGGCACTAGCATTAAGGATTATGGGTATCTTAAGGGCGACGACATAGAAAACCGTAGTATATGCCGTAGTACTGAGCTGGCGGGAGATTATGATGGATCCCAACTATGAACTAGCCCTGGTATTCTATACGTTTGTTAGAATTGTTGTACCCAACACGTGGTTCTCGAACGAAACAATCGCTCCTTGCTAGATCAACGACCGAAGCCCGAAATACATAAGTCGCCGGAATCGGCATGTCAACAAGTCACATATGGAATGAAACATGCGTCATCTTTCAGACTACAGAAATTCGAATTGATGATGGCCCGATCATTGGCCGCGACTTTATAAGGAGCGTCTTGCACTGAGACATTATATACCCGGCGCATCACGCCCCGAGGGACCTATTACATCATCTATTATGGTCGTCAACTCGTTCCCTTGGGTATGAAATGCCTGTCTGTCTGTGAGCGTTCAATTTTTGGCGTTCGTACCGTCGAAAGGGGCTTTAAGTACTCGGAAGATCGATATCACCTTTTAGGGGTTGCGGGTAAACGCACGCGCAGGCAGTGGTGTTGGCGGTTCGGTGGGTTATACATGGCATCGTATTTGAGGAGAGGAGTCTTATTTTAGTATCACCGTTTCTAGTATTGTGTGTAAATTCTGTGGCAGGACATCTTTATGACTGTAAGATAAAGTTTTCTAGCCATGGATTTTTATAAGTCGCCGATAATGCTATGTTATACTGGCATAGCACGGGTAAGTATTTGGGTGGCCTTTTTAGCGTGGACTTTATATTAAATCGAAGAAGATGGACACCCGTGGCGTTGACCATTAGGCACTGATTCAAAAAAAGTGCTAGTGGGGTAAACTAATTATGTCAACGGAGTCTGTTGTGCGTGGGAGAGGCGACTCTGGGGGGGTTATATACTTTTTTACTTTCCAACCCGGGCTAGCGTGTACCTGGCATAGCGACGATACACAATCCTAAATGATCCAAACCTTTATAAATCTAACCATGTATATCTCTAATGTGAAAGATGTCATATTTTTCAATACTCCATTAACTCATTCCTAACTTCATGTAGATCAATGGCTTTTGTTGATGGAACATCTCAGAGGGCGTGGTGGGGCCTTTTCGGGCGTAGGGGTCTGTGTGATTACTTTACCATTTGCAATCATGGGAAGGTTGCTTCGACTGGGGGGGGGAATGGGTTATGCATTGGGACTTTTATAACTCTGGAAGATCCAGATAATATTATTGCACTTCACGGTGTACTTAAGATGGGAGAATAATCTAAATGTGTTTGTCAAAAATGGGATATGAAAAATCATATAGCCCCATATTGGGCTGTGGTAAAGGCGAGTGCGGGTGTTTCTCGTGTTTTTGGTGTGGAATGGGCTGTGGAGGTTGTATAGATTGTTATTAGGGCGGGGATGGATGGAATTTAGTGACGCTGGTTCATCAGTCTATAATGTTGTATTCTTTGTTTATGTACGTAGGACTGGGGGGGGAAAGGTAGATTTTGGCGTTGGTTGGTCGGCGGCGGGGATCGCGGTTTAGATGTCAGGTGTGTGTGAGTAGATAGGGCCGTGGGATAATAAGCAATTCGCAAATGGGGGGGGCAGTTTTGGCTACTGCGTCGTGGCAGGGGGAGTTTGGTGGGTTTATTCTGGATGTTGTTATCTGTAGTATTGGGGCAGTTCGGAGGGGTAGAAACTGAGGTGTAATGTATGGTCTGCATTAATGTATTCGAAGGGATACTTTTTATCAGAGACGTGGGTCTTGGCATGCGATTATTTTTGACCATGTGCGTTATTAAATGGTCGTCCTAGTCCATGGATTGGTATTTCGTGGGAGGAGGTCTTCATTCCGGGGTACGATGTGCCAATTTAGTAGAGCGTGTTCTTGTTAAACGTACGATTAGTGGGTGGGATTCTATGAAAGGAGGATAGGTGTATAAATGGATTCTATTGCGACTTAATGTATATTGTCGTGTTTATATATACCATGGGTACGCAACTCTTGTTGACAGGGGCTGTGTGATGAGGTAGTACTACTATCACGTATTTGGGGTAAAATCGGGGGGAGGGAGGCACTGGGGGTAGTGGGCGGATTTGGTCGGGCTTAAAGTGCTTGAAAGGGGTAAGGACAGGTTGGCGTGAACTTGTTAATGGTCTCTTAAATCACATTAACAAATCACAACACTACTCCAACAACATGATCCCCTCTATACTAATTTAGTAATCCAACCTTACACTTATATTCAACGTAAAATAAGATAAATCTACACCCCCCCCCCCCCCCCCCCCCCCCCCCCCCCCCCCCGCCCCCCCCCCCCGTTTAAGTTCGCACTTGAGGATCCATGCCATCTCTTTGTTGAAGAGGAATGTCCTTATCTCAAAGCGGCACATCTTCTCATTCGTGAGAACATCATATGTACCATTGATATTGACAAAGATCTCTTGTCGGCTTGTGAAGCCTATATGCTCTTTTGCATTACTTCCTCCATAACATTCAATCTCTCACTTCATCATAAATCGAATAAATGATTTCAAGCATCGCCCTAATGGAATCTTGCCATACGGTCTTTTACTCTTAAAATTTCTTGACAAACTAACCGGGTACTCCCTAAATGATCATAAATACATCTCTCACCCAACAAAACTGAATCTTCTATCTAACCTCTCCAGTGAGGAATTTTTGGAAGATATTTGGTTTGCCCATCATGATCATCATAAGTAAATTAGATGTTGCACAAGAACCAAATGTAACACGATTACACATTAGGACAACTTTGTCTGTAAAATTAAATTAGATACTATTATGACATATTCTAGTATGTGTATAACTTCTCTTAACTATATCTTATGCTTCTTCTTACTAAATATGTATCATCTAAATGCATGATGGAATTAGGCTAGATTATTCATTTTGTTTGGCACTTGACTAAACTAGTTGATTCTTGGGAAATATAAGTTGTTGAAACTAAACCCTCTATAGTCTTTTCTCTTTTCTACACAAAAACTGAAAAACTGGGAAGTCTAGGAAAATTTCGTAACACCCAGAAAATGGCCCCCAAATACATGGGGCAGCCCCCAAACATATCTGGGACCGCCCAGTATTTAAGGAACCGCCATCAGCAGGGATGTGAACTTTTTACTGTTCTCACTTTTTCTGTATCTTTGACCATCCCTACACTAGACATTGTTGGACTTTCTCTGTTTAGCCAAGCATTTCTTGGCATCTCCATCTCCTAACATCATGCCTTTCCATAACTTTCCTTTATAAACTAATCATCCTCCTCATTCACATTCATCTTATCTTTCTCTCTTCAATCTCCATTCACTTGTCATGTCTTCTTCTCGCCCTTCTCGAAACTATAGAGAAAGACATCGAAAGTCTATAATAGACACTTAGAGACACAACACTCTTCTACCCTTTTCACCTCCTCTATCACCCAACATTTTGCCACCACACTCTCCTAACATTGTTAATCCTTCATCTTAAACCACTCAATCACAAAATCAAACTAGGGAGCAAATCATGAATGAGTTTAACCAACTTCATCACCTACTTTAAACATGATTGAAACCAAACTTCGACGTGTAGCTAAATATGCATTCTACACAACTCCTCCGTTACCACCTTCACCCATTAACAACAATAATTAACCGCCCACAACAGACCAAGTCACTCTTTAATTATTGGTTTTTGTCATTGTTGCATGTACACCCAAACTCTCTTTTATAAGTTAAGAGATGACATCCATCGACTTGAGTCCCTCCTCACTAAGGTATGCCTCCACCTACAATGGCCCTCACCACTCTCCTTTATCACATCTCCAATAATGACCACCATCTCTTTAGTTAAAGCATCTCCTAACATCAAGAATCAAACTACTCTAGCTATAGTTTAGAATGTTTCTTTATGATTATGCCTCTATGCTTAATTTCTAGTCTTGTAATATTCATACTCCTCTGGTATGAATGTAATATATTATGAATGAATGGCTATTTATTAGTATGGGTGATATGAATGCATTATGCCTTAGAAGGCGACTTCTCTTCTATATAGCCATGAATATATTTGTCGGAATTATTTCTACTTGTTAAGCAATTTATCTAATTCCCCACTCTGTCCTACCCCCTACCCACCCCCTCGTTATCATCCTACGACCCCCACACCCCCCCCACACCACCCACCCATCCACCCCCACGACCATATCCCAAATCCACCACCTAGCTTTCTCCCCCCCCTCCCCCGCACCCCCCCCCCCCCCCCACCCCCCCCACCCGAAGGAGCGGATCATAACTCACGGGGCGAGTACCTCTCTGCCCCCCCACCGCCACAAAAAACCCAAAGTATAAATAAAAATCGATTTCTTTCTTCTCTACTCGACGACCAACCTTTTTGGATTCTACAAAAAGGGCGAGAAATGGATCCATAACTCTCATGATTAACTTGCCACAATTTTAATCTTTGTCAAAATGAGTTTAAATTTTGTATCATCAAGATAAGAGGAGATTTGTTAGTACAGAAATATATGGCCTAAAACGTTATTTATATTTTTCGACTCCTCTACGTTTTGAAGATAACAAAATATAAAAACGTCTACGATAAAAATAAACGTTTACGTGTTATTAATCGTAAATTTCCATTTCAATGTAAATCACTTAAGGTATGCATAAACAAATCATTAAACATGATTAGTGATCAAGAAAATATTTTTTTCTTAATCATTACATTTCTACAAAAGTATTTATACAAAAATAAAAATATATAAAATATTTTTATTTATAAAAGAAATGTTTTATTTAATTATAAAAATTTGAATCTGATTTTCCCTCTAAACTAGAAGGTTCCACACCAGATTTAACCTTCCCTGCTAAAAGAGAAAAAAAGGAGCTTCTACATAAGGGCGGCCCCCTAATAGGCAGGACGGCCCTCAGATATATCTGGGACCGCTGGGACCGCCCACAGGAGACGTTGGTTTTCCTTGCCTATAAATACTGCACTATTCTTTGCAGATTTTCATTCCTCTTTGCACAGATTTTCAAATTCTTTTCTCTCTCTAAAATCCCCTTTCTCTCTCTAAATCTCTTAATCACTAACATAGTTTAATCTTGTTTCAAGTGATCTAATCTCATCTTCTACCTTCCTCTTTCCTCTATCAAGTGCAAGAGAAGTACACCCGTATTCGTCAAGAAACGAAGCGTTATAGATTAGTGATTTCTCTTCTCTTCTTCTAAGATTCAAACCTCTATTTTCTTGATCTTGTGTTTGTGTGTTAAATCAGATAGTGTATAAATTCGATTGTGTAGATCATGTGTCGGTTAGTATTTTAGTCCTTAAAATACATTAGTGAAGTGGTAGATTAGTTCTAGCTAAGATTAGGACTCGACATATAGCTTAATGTAGGAAAACAATGTAAGCGACGTTTAAACGGTTTTCTCCACTTAAAGGGCGCTTGTTGACATAGTGAAATCTTGAGTCAGATACTCGGGGAGTGGAGTAGGCCGAAAAGGAGCTTCGTAGCAGAACCAATATAAATCTTGGTGTCTTGGTTTGATCGTTCTATCCTTTACTTTCTTTATATTGTTTACGTTTCTTATTTATTGTTAGTACTGTGATTGTGATTAGTTAGATATATTCTTAGTTCAAATTGTTGATTGATTGAACATATACTCGAATCTAACAATTTAAGAAGCAAAATTTTAAAATGCCAATTAACTTGTAAACTATTAACCCCCCCTTTAGTTTCCATAATTGGTCTCAAAAGCCGAGGTCACTCAAGAATTTTAAAATATATTGTATTTTAAAGCTTGGATCGATCTATGAATTCCGACAAATATCTAGAAGGGCAATTTATGCAAAGACCACCACTTTTTGAAAGTGATAGTTTTATTTATTGGAAAAATAGATTAAGAAACATATGTAAAATCAAAAGATCTTGATCTATGGCATGTTATTACCAACGGTGATTTTCAACCTATTAAACAAAATCTAGAAACCAAATTAGATGAGGTTTTCCCTTAAAAAAACAAAGTGATGATCTTAAAAAGAGGTTTACGAAAAATAACGAATCCAAAATGGTTATTTATAATGATTTGCCAAGAAAAGAATATGAAAGAATTTTCATGTGTAATACGGCAAAAGAAATTTGGAAAACTTTGTTAATCACCCATCAAGGTAATAACCAAGTCAAAGATAACAAGATTGACCTTTTGGTACAACAATATGAACAATTCGTCATTTCCGAAGACGAATCTATAAATAGTGCTTTTGCTAGATTAAATACCATTATTACTAGTCTAAAAGCTCTTAATGAAGGTTACTCTAGCAAGAACTATGTTAGGAAGTTTCTTAGGGCTCTACATCTTAAATGGAGAGCAAAGGTCACGGCGATTGAAGACTCGAAAGACTTGACATCACTATCTCTTGATGAACTCACCGGGAACCTAAAAGTTCATGAGATGATCATCAAGAAAGACTCTGAAATAGTCAAAGCTAAGGGAGAAAGAAAATCTCTTACTTTAAAGGCTAGAAAGGAATCTAGTGATGAAGAATATTCGGCTTCTGGTAGTGAAGATAAAGAGTACGCCATGACGGTTAGAGACTTCAAGAAGTCCTTTAAGAGAAGAGGTAGGTTCGTGAGACAACCTAGGAATGGTAAAAAGTCATTTCTAAGAAGCCGAGACGACAAGAACGGCAAAAGTGACAGGAAGTGCTTTAGGTGCGGAGATCCAAATCATCTCACTAGAGAATGTCCAAAACCACCGAAAGACAAGAACCAAAGAGAATTCATCGGAGGTTCTTGGAGTGATAGCGGTGAGGAAGTGATGAAAAGGATAAAGATGAAACATGTCTCATGGCTCAAGCATCTAGTGAGGTACATTCTGAATCCTCTTACTTTAGTGATGAAAATTCATCAATAGATGATTTTATTTTAAATAGCGAATATGATAAACAATGCAAGATGAGTCTAAAAATAATTACAAAGAACAAACACTTAAAAGCCATTAGAAGCAGTTTAGAAAATGAACTTAGTGAATTAAAGGAAAAGATGTCTATACTCGAGAAAAATAAAGGAGTTGATCTTGAATGTACAAAGTGTCAAATACTTTAAATCGACAACGAAAACTTAAAGAGGAAGCTCTTAAGCTAACTAAATCTGAAAAGGGCACACATTGTTTAAATGAAATGTTAAGCAATCAAAAACTCTCCAGAGATAAATTGGGTTTAGGGTTTAACTCATTTGAAGCATCAACTAGTGGGACTAAAGAAATAAAATTTGTAAAATCACAGAATAATACGTCCTATGGTGGTGGCCCCCAAATCTCTGATGGCGGCCCCCACAAAGCACAGACGGCCCCTAAAGCAATTAAGGGACCACCTGTCTGTTCACAAGAAACTAAAAAATCTGTTTATTTTCAAAAATCCATTTTGGGTCTTAGACCAAAACATATAATGGTAAACAATATTAAAATTCCCGATGCTAGTGATGATGAAGTTAAACAATTTTATAAACCAACATTAAAACCCGGAGTTTGATTTTCTAAACCAAACTTTAGGTCAAAAACTCCACCACCAAGAATAGTTAATAATTCATATTCCCGTTCTAAGACACCACAATCAAAAAGAAATGTTGGTCGACAAAATCAACCTCATGGATTTCATATAACTTAGAATAACTTCCAACCTCAAAGTTACATGCCATGGGGAATGTATCCCTCATTTCTACGTCCCAATCAAATGCAACAAATGCAAGGGATGTTTAGCACTAACAACTTTAGACCCATGAGATATTGGGGACTAAATATTTGAGTTGTTGTCTTATATAAATAGATATGCCTTGGAGTTGACTTGGAGCCTGATGAGTGGATAAAAGATAGCGGATGCTATAAACACATGATGGGAAACCGAAATCTCTTCTCCACCTACAAGGCATAAAATGGAGGTAATTTATCTTTGGTAGTAATTTTCGCGGTAACATCATTGGCAAATGTACAGATTCTAATGACTCTCTTAACATAGATAATGTAGAGCATGTAGATAATTTAAGATTTAACTTGCTAAGTGTAGGTCAAATATGTGATAATAAGTGTAAAGTTACATTTTCTGAAAATGATAGCGAAATAGTTAAGGACGGTAAAGTCATAGGTAGAGGTATTAGGAAGAAGAGCTTATATGTGATGAAAATAGGAACTAAGCCCAAAAACAAAATTTGTCTTGCAACGATTGATGAAAACTTCACTTTGTGGCATAGGAGATTAGGTCACGTAAATATGCGTTTAATTCAATCGTTGGCATCTAAGAAACTAGTTAGGAACTTACTTAAGCTTAAGTTTGATCAATATTTTTGTGTTGCTTGCAAAATTAGAAAACAAGCTCACGCTAGTCACAAAGGTAAGAATATAGTCTCAATGACTAGATGCTTAGAACTTCTTTACATGGATCTTTTTGGTCCATCCGCCGTACACAATTACAGAGGAAACCTCTACACTTTAGTCATAGTAGATGACTATTCTAGGTGTACTTGGACAAGATTTCTTAAGAATAAAACCGAGGCTTTCGAGCAACTTGAAATATTTAGTAGGAAAATACAAAATTGATTAGGATGTTCAATAGTGTCAATTAGGACGGACCACAGTAGAGAATTTGATAATGAAGTGCAATTTGGAGAGTTTTGTAATGCCAATGGTATTACACACAACTTCTCGGCTCCACACACTCCATAATCAAATGACGTGGTAGAAAGGAAAAATAGGACACTTCAAGAAATGAGTAGAACCATGTTGAATGAACAATCGTTACCATAAAAGTTTTGGTGTAACGCCATAGATACTTCAACCTACATCCTCAACCGAATCCTAATTAGAGCCATATTAGGAAAAACACCTTATGAACTCTTGAGAGGTAGAAAACCTACTCTTGATTATTTTAGAGTGTTTGGAAGCAAGTGCTTCATTTTAAACACCAAGGACTACCTTACTAAGTTTGACCCAAAGTCATACGAAGGTGTCATTTTAGGTTATTCCTAAAATAGGAAAGCCTACATCATCCTTAACAAACACACCATGAAAATCGAAGAATCACTTAACGTGACATTCGATGAAACTCCTCCACCCTCTAAGATATCACCCTTGGTAGTTGATGACTTCGATGGAGAAGAAGCAATTAAGGTTATCGAAAAGAAAAACCTAGAAAATGACATTGAGGATGAAACTTTAGAAATTGACGATGTAGTCAATATTTAGGAATCTAGGAACCATCCGTTATAAAATTTCACAAGAAACCTTAACCAAAGAACCCTTAGGTCTCAAGCCCAATACCAAAGTAACTTCTTTTGTTTTATATCAACTATAGAACCTAAAAATGTAAATGAAGCCTTAGAGGATGAAAGTTGGATAATCGCTATGCAAGAAGAATTAAATTAGTTCATTGAAAATGATGTTTGGAAGTTAATACCACAACCTAAGAATATGATAATCATAGGAACTAAGTAGGTGTATAGAAATAAGTTAGATGAGAATGGCCTTGTTTCTCAAAATAAGGCTAGGTTAGTCGCCCAAGGTTATAATCAACGAAGAGGGAATCGATTGTGATAAAACTTATGCCCCAGTTGCTATGTTAGAGTCTATTAGGATCTTGCTAGCTTATGCTTGTGCCTTAGATTTTAAATTATTCCAAATGGACATAAAAAGTGCATTCCTGAACGGTTTTATTAATGAGGAGGTATACGTGGCACAACCTTCGGGATTCATTGACTTCGAAAACCGGATCATGTTTATAAACTCAAAAAAGCTTTATATGGTCTTAAACAAGCTCCTAAAGCTTGGTATGATAGATTAAAAGCTTTTCTTATTAAACATGAGTACAAAATAGGAATGGTAGATAACACGCTTTTTACAAAGAAGAAAAGTTCAAATCTCATCATCATTCAAATATATGTCAACGACATTATATTCGATTCGACTTGTTAAGACATGTGTGATGACTTTTCCAAAATCAGGCGTGACGAGTTCGAGATGAGCATGATAGGTGAACTTAACTTCTTCCTTGGATTACAAATAAAACAAATAGAAGACGATATATTCGTTAATCAATCTAAATATATTAAAGAAATTCTTAAGAAATTTGACTTAGAAGATTCTAAACCAATGAAAACATCCATGTCCTCCGATATGAAACTCACAAAAGATGAAGAGTGTGAGTCCGTAGATAGTACGAAGTATCGAGGCATAATAGTTAGTTTAGTCTACCTAACGGCAAGTAAGCCCGATATCAGGTTTAGTGTCTGCCTTTGTGCACGCTTCCAAGAGGATCCCAAAACCTCTCATCTTGAAGCGGTTAAGCGTATCTTTTGATACATTAAAGGCACTACGCACTTAGGATTATGATATCCTAAGGGGACTGGCATAGAAACTGTAGTATATGCCAACTCTGATCATGCGGGAGATTATGTGGATCGAAAAAGCACTAGCGGTATTTGTATGTTCGTAGGATGTTGTATAACATCATGGTTCTTGAAGAAACAAACCGCTCTTGCTATATCCACAATCGAAGCCGAATACGTAAGCGCCAAAAAGGCATGTCAACAAGCACTATGGATGAAACAAGCTCTTACCGACTATGACATTTGACTCGACGATGTCCCGATCATGTGCGACAATAAAGGCGCGATTGACCTTAGCAAAAACTCGGTGCAACACTCGCGGACTAAACACATCGAAATTCGTCATCACTTTCTTCGAGATAATGTCCAGAAAGGACATATTTATATTGAAAAAGTCTCGTCCATCGACAATATCACCGACATTCTCACCAAACCCCTTAAACGTGAATCGTTTAACTATCTTCGTCTTGGTTTAGGAATGATGGAACACATTTCATAAATCGGTCTTCTTTTCTTCTAGTCTCGATTCTAGTCCGTGTTCCATTCCGTGTCGTGACAACTTGAATTACTTCATCCAAAGTATTTTACGCATTTTTAATTCGTGAAATGCAGATTAAAACGTCACTCCTTTCATAAATTTTTTTGTCCAAATTCAAGTCTAAAACCCTCTGATGAGGGCGTCCCCCATAGCTCGGGCGGCACCCTGATTTAATCAGACGCCCCCATATCGATATGGGACCGCCACCAGACAGGTTCTTATGTCTGTCTCCTCATTTTTGTTAAACTAAAAAACAAACACTCCCCTCTCTGCAGTCATTGACGAACACGAACCTAAACCCTCCAAACCTTAAAATCAACCATTAAAACTCAAATTGAAGATCAAATCAACACCAATAATCAATCCTAGCATCATAAAGATCATCAATTATAAGACATTTCATCTATTTTCTTTCCAATTCGTGTCTAGGGTTCACGTTGATCACAAAACCAAAAAATTAAGGTTTTTTGAATTTTCTTTTGATCATGTGCAATTAGGACCATAATAACATAATGTATAACTAATATGCTTCCCGTAGACTTAGGATTTTCATAAATGAGTGTGTTTGTCAAATTTTTGGTATGAACAAAACCCCTAATTTTCTTTCAAAATTTCTCACGTTAGGAACACCATAAAAATGTTTTAATGCATTGTTAATACACTCTAAAAACGTTTTTGCATTCATGCATAATGATCTCATGAACATCACTCGAAATATTCAATCAATGAATATTTTTGACATGTTTGGATGAGCAAAATTGAATTAAGGAGTGTTTACTCATAGATTTTTGTTTTAGAGTCGAGTTAGCCACAACTCCACATTTGTTGCATATAGGCATACACTAGGCACAAATTATTATTAACTATACAATGTCACAATTATAAAATCTTGTATTTTTTTAATATAGGTAACAATGCCTCGTAAAACCGCCTATGATCACAAAACACAAGAAGCTATATTCCAAAATTTTCTAATGTACACCCCACCTTTAAAATAAAATTTAAAATTTCTTGAAGATCGTTACATTCATGAGGGTCGGGTAGTTTATTCAGATTTTGATGACATGGTCTATGTTAGATCCATGTTTAGTCATATTGGGTTTGATTGTCTTCTTGAAATAAATGAGCAAATCGTTCCTCGTTTCATTCTCGAATTCTATAGTCAATATCGTGTTAACTTCTCTTTCGAGGGTCAAATGTTAATCGAGTTTGTCATCCAAGATCAATTCTTCTCTTACACTATTGAAGAATTTGGTCAAATTCTTGGTATTCCTTTTAAAGGTGAATGTTCTTTTACCGACAAGTGGTCACTTGACGACTTGCAATTTAGTGTCCTAGAGTGGTCCTTATCAAACAAACCCTCCTTCTCCCGATGAAATCTATAACTATGTTCAAGAGGAACAGGAGGGTCTTGTCACTCGTATCTGTTATGAACAAGTCATTGATGTCAAATGTAATAAAATCTTAACTCGTGAAATTGTATCTATAATAAAAACTTGGGTTGAAATAATCTGAGAAAATGTCTTTTGTCTTAGGGGTAACCGGGATCATGTCTCTGCGTGTCTTTGTCACATGCTTTATTGTATCGCTAGGTCCGAACGATACAATCTTGCACACTTCATTGCAAAACGAATAGAGTACCAAACAAGCTCGATTAATTCTACCATACAGTATGT
The DNA here is from genome assembly GCA_026074375.1 of Tanacetum coccineum. NCBI lineage: Eukaryota > Viridiplantae > Streptophyta > Magnoliopsida > Asterales > Asteraceae > Tanacetum > Tanacetum coccineum. Next base: position 72,075 of record BQNB010002132.1, read on the forward strand.
TATTAACTCGCTTGTTTAAGTATGTTATGTTTGAGAGTCCTGAGTTGTCAAACGATAGTTATGTCTTGTACGATCGTGTCATGTATCCTCTTACCGCTCAACAAGAGCGAAAGACTAGAAAGGATTATGGCACGAGAAGAAGTCGTCCATCCGTTTTTTGCTTCTTCTTCCTCTTCATTCGTCTTCGATCAACCATCCTTCTCTCATCTCAACGATGATGATAATGATGGAAATGATGAAGGGACCTCACATGCAAGTACTCCTTCCCCTAATTGTTTTGTCAATTCGTTGTCAAATGACATTCCTCAAATCTTTTCAAATCCACCCAATGTTGACCCAAACATGTAAGTCTTCTATTCTCGCCAAACCGAAATTTTAAATCGTCAAGTCTAATTTCGAGATGAGCAATATGGTGGAATAAAGTCAATCAGGAAGGGCATCAAGAATTTGTTGAGGGGAAAGAAGAAGTAAGCAATGCGGAGCATTGCTATAAACATTATGATTATGATTGATACTTATTTATATTTGTTGGTACTAGCTTCTCATTACTTATGCCTTGGTACTTAAACTTATGTCTTATTTGGTAGGATTTTTAGTACTTAGTTTGGGAAACGTAATTTGCCTTGGATGATCGTTCTATTTTATCATCCTAAACCTATTTGCATGCACCTTGCTACACGATGCTTTCTATTATATTTATGATATTATGCATGCTCAATTATTTCTTAGTCACATGCCTATAATTGCTTCCCAAATAGAATTTTAATTAGGTAGCTTATGAATTTGAAAATTTGGAAGTATTAGATGATTCTTGAGGCAATAGATTTGGCTGCGAAAGGGAAATCTTAGGGTAACACTTTCTGCTCAGGTTTAAAAATCTGGAAAAACTAGGAAATTTTTTTGTCCCTCTATAAAACGGTCCCCTTAAATACCAGCGGCCCCCAAATATATATGGACTGCCCCCTATTTAAAGGACCGCCATCAGAGGTCACAAGATTTTTTCACTGTGTTTCTCCTGATTTTCTGTGCAGTTGACTATCTTTCCTCCTAGACCAAGCTATCTTTCTGCAATTTGCTAAACCACTCTTGGAATCTCATTTCTTCATTCTCATGCTTTACATCATTGATCCCACTCATCCTAGTTAAATAATCACATCCACTATGCTCTTCATCATCTTCACCAACATCCTATTCATTCTTATTTTACTTCTATGGCTTCCACTCAAGCATCCCCTTCTAACCCTTCTAAGAAAATCAAACTAACCATTATCCCACCAAGACAACTATTTATGGACTTAACTAGTAAAGAATAAAGATGATGACACCACTACTCCTTCTCCTATAACAAAATCCTCATCTCCATCTCCACCAAATGCACCATCAAAAACTCCATCAACCAAAGATACACCATCTAACTTTGCCACTACTTCCTCCTCATTTGAGTCAAAACCTCAATCTTTACCTCTTTCCTCTAATGACACACCCTCTCCTCAACCATCCAATCCTTTTCTTGATGATATCATGGATGCTCCTCCAAGACCTTTGAATCCTATTCCACTTCAAAGTTATCCTTCATTGGATATCACTCGCTCCTTGTCACCAATCACTCCTCTTGATCACACTCTTGATACCCCTTCACCACCTTCTCCACCACCACCACCTCAACCACCTATCATGGGTCATCCCATCTATTTTAATATGTTTGACTATCATGGGGTAAATTGTCTTTGTTGTTTTCACAACCGAAATCTCATCCTTTCTCTTTGGGATGAGATGAATCTCATGTTTGCTCACTTTGAGTTTCTTCTTACTTCCGCCATTGCATCACCTTCTCAACCACATCCTTAAAATTATTTTCAATGCCTATAAATAATGTTTCACCCAACCTTTTGCTCAAAGCCATTATCTATGACTTAAGAATCATCTAGGCTTTATGTAGTACTTAGAATGCTATTATGTTTATGTTTTCTTTATTTAAATCTAGTCTTGTAATATTCATACTTTCATGTATGAACTTGCTTTACTATTATGAATGAATGGTCCTTTATTATTATGGGTGACTTGTATGCATTATGTTTTAGATGGCCACTTCTCTTCCACATAGCCATATATATATATTTGTCGTAATTATTACTACTTGTTAGAAATGCTTCTTGCACTTGTATTTCTAACTCGGTTTTGTAGCAAAATCCAATAAGCTCGATCCTTTGGTGCCCCAAACGAGGGGGAGCATACATCAAGGGAGAGTCTTGGCATTGTCGAATTCTTTCTTTCTTTACTCGACGATCAACCTTTTTGGATTCGGCAAAAAAGGGGGAAAATGGATCATAACTCATTAATAACTTGTAAAATTTTATTTTTCTCTAAAATGAGTTTATATTTTGTCATCATCAAAAAGGAAGAGATTATTAATACAAATAATGCCTAAAAACGTTATTTATATTTTTCGACTACTCTACATTTTGAGGATGACAAAATGTAAAAACGTCTACGATAAAAATAAACGTTTACGTGTTATTAATCGTAAATTTCCAATTAACGTTAAATCTTACGTTATGAATAAACAAATCATTAAACATGATTAGTGATCAAGAAAATATTTTTTCTTAACCATTACATTTCTACAAAAGTATTTTTTACAAAAATAAAATATACATAATCTTTTTATTTATAAAAAAAATGTTTTATTTAATTATAAAAATTCAAATATGGTTTTCCCCCCTCCCCCAAAATAGAAGGTTCCACACCAGATTTAACCTTTCCCACTAAAAGACAAAAAAGGAGCGTCTACCTAGGGGCGGCCCCCTGATAGGCAGGACGGCCCCCAGATATATCTAGGACCGCCGGGACCGCCCACAGGAGACGTGGATTTTCCTGCCTATAAATACTGCACTATTCTTTGCAGATATCATACCTCTTTGCACAGATTTTTCAAATCCCTTTCTCTCTCTAAAATCCTCTCCCTCTCTCAAAATCTCTTGATCACTAACATAGTTTTATCTTGTTTCAAGTGATCCAATCTCATCTCCTACCTTCCTCCTTCATCTATCAAGTGTAAGAGAAGAACACTCGTATTCGTCAATAAACGAAGTGTTATAGATTAGTGATTCTCCTCTCCTCTTCTAAGATCCAAACCTCTATTTTATTGATCTTGTGTTTATGTGTAAAATCAGATAGTGTATAAATATGATTGTATAGATCATGTGTCGGTTAGTATTTTAGTCCTTAAAATACATTGGTGAAGTGGTAGATTGGTTCTAGCTAATATTAGGATTCGACATTTAGCTTAGTGTCGGAAAACAACGTAAGCGACGTGTAAACGGTTTTCTCCGCCTAAAAGGAGTTTGTTGACATAGTGAAATCTCGAGTCAGATACTCGGGGAGTGGAGTATGGCGAAGAAGAGCTTCGTTGCCAAACCAGGTGTTGTGGTTTGATCGTTCTTTTCCTTATCTTTTTTATTGTGTTTTGTATATCTTTCATTGTTTATATTGTGATTGTGAGTAGATAGATATATTGTTGTGTCATATTGTTGGTTGATTGAAACATACGAATTGAATCGAGCATTTTTATAAGCAAAGTTTTAAAACAAAAATAAACCTGTAAACTATTCAACCCCTTTTCTAGTTTCCACAAGCATAACACATGACCACACTTGAAAATTTTCAGTTCCTTTTAATTTTATGGACACTACAGTCAAAGAAGCAAAACTTATTAGGGTGTAAATGCAATGGGTGACTTAAATCAAGTCTACTAATAAGAATGACATTATCACCACCATCAAACTCATTATAAGGATACATAACATCATCATTTTCAGCCATGATAACAAGATACAAAGAAGAAAATAACAAGAAACATATAAAGCAAGTCAAAAAAATTCTCAGGCTTCCTTTCTACAAAAGTGGTAGGTCAAGAGAACAGTTAACTTGATCAAACAAAACAGTAATATAAACCACCTCAACACCACAAACACAAATTATCCACCAATCAATCTCTACAACTTCTCAAGCAATTATGCCCCTTCTTATCCTCCAACAATCTATTACAGAAAGTTAAAGAGCAGAAAGAGTAAGAGAGTGTAAAGGTGTTACAGTGCACTTAAATAGCAATATCAACGAAAGACTTTCCTTTAACACCTTGATTCACTTAGTCAATATGTTACAAGAAACCCAGAATCCTAAATCCCAAATCAACACCAACCGGAAAACCTAATTTTCTAGAGACTTAGGCCAAAGAATCCAAACTTTCCAAGAACCAGTATTAAGAACAGATTTATCAATCAACACATGTTAATTAAATAATAGAAGATTTAAAACAAAAAGCCCTAGATTTTTGCAAACCCTAATTTTTTTCAAACAAATTAGGCGTTTTCTCAAAACCTTTTAATTTAAACAAAATAATACCATATCAACAGATTGTTTTAAAATTAAAAAAAAAGCCCCAAAATTTTTATGAAACTGTATTTTTTTATAAAATTGATTTAAAGCAAGATTGGAAGACCTTGTTTTGATGCCATGAAAAGATTGTGAATTAAAACAATAGATCTTGAATCTCAATTCAAGATCAAACAAACAACTCTCTAAAATAAAAATCACAAGGTCTGATCTTAATCAAACAACCAATAATAACCACAATAGTCACCACAACTAATCTGGTGTGACTCTATTATTTGATTGATGATAGTTCTGTTACAAGATCAAAAACCTAAACGGTTACATTTTTGTGAAAAAGATGAGAGTTGTGTGAATTTTAGAGAGAGAAGCAGATTAGGGCTATGACCTAGCCTGATCATACTCTCAACTTTTATATCATGGACTAGAACTTTCATTCGCATGCTAAAACGCCCCTTTGAGCTTTATCCAACTTGCTAACTAGCTCCAAGACTTTAAACATAGCATAAACTGAGAATATAAAATTGTCACAATTAGTCCACTCAAGTTTATATGACCAGATTAAGATTATTATTTCAACAAACATCCTTTAATAAAACCAATCTCAATCAAATGCTCAATTTCACAATATCAAACAACAACCCAATTCTCCTCGTGAATTTAATTTGACCATATTCATAGCAAATATTCACACAAACATATAATTCAAAAGATACCAAGGTAAGACACGGCGATCGCGGTAGAAACAGACGGTAGGAAATATCAGTCATAGATAATTTCCGAGTAAGTAATATTTTCCTCTTTTCAAATTCTAGGTTTAATAACAACAAGCATTAAATTAAGTTTGTGTCTTGTAATTGCAAGCGTGTTCACATCTTCCATCTTTAGCCTTTGAAGACATGGAGATTATGGTTCTCGAGTGGGGAAATTTATGTGGTAAAAGTGACGGGTTAGGGTTATTACTGAATATGATGGGTTTGGCTGGATCGGGTCAATATATACTCATTATAAGTGGACGGGTGAATTTAGTCTAACTGCAATATAAATATTATAGATTAGTGTAGTTAATACGTCAAAGTTGAATAGAACACATAGAATCACATGTGATTTTGCCACATGTGATCTCAATCACATGTGATTTTGCCACACGTGATCTCAATCACATGTGATTTTTACCACATGTGATTATAGAAGTTTCATAAATGAACTGCTACAATGTATAATTCGAATACAATGTATGATATATGGTTAAAAAGACATAAATGTGTTTTTTATTGCAAATGACGGGAAAAGTATTTGATTTATAGACAGTTACTTATGTCAATTTTAGTACAGATGTTTAATGTTCGAACTTCGATGTTAGTGTTAAATCACATGTGATGTTAGAAAATGCTCATATCATATTAAATAATTGTACGGCTAGAAATACGTGAGCCTGTGAGGTCACACACGTGTACACAAATGTATTACTATTTATATATATTTAATATAATTATAGTAGTTACGCTATTTATATTAGTTACGTATCTTACATTTGACTAACGGTCGTTAATTAATTTGTTAGACTAATTAATTAACTTAACGGGCTAACTAATTGTCGGGTAATGGACTAGATAATTAGTTAAAAAAAAGAAACAAATAGAAAGCCCATTTGTTTAAGTCTTAGGCCGACGACACAAGAGAGAAAAGAAGGCAAGAGAAACTAACGGGGATTAAGTGTAACTTAGTTGGTTTATTATGAGAACTTTGATTCATTCTAATCTTATAACTTGAAAACAAAGAACCTCCTCGTCCCCTATCTCACTATACGAACGACCAAACACCCTATTCTAGGGTTTTGGTTTTTATCTTTGATCTTGACAAGGTGGTTGTGTAAGAAGGATTCACAAGATACGTTAGGAACTAGCATTCACTGATACACAAGGATGTGTGGTGCGAGTACATCATAGAGGCAACCTACTTTGATTGTCTATGGGTTTCGAATTGAATAAAAAGGGTATTCGAGTTTATTGTTAAGCTTCGTTAGTTTCAAACGATTACGCTTTAAGAGGTAAATAAAACGTATTTATTTGATTAATAATATAACGAATACGGATCCATTATTGGTGTCATTTTCCGCTACAATTATATATGTTTTATTTATAAAAACACCAACATGTTATATGTCATGCAAACTTCAATACTGAAAATGAAAAGGTATAAAAATGAAAAATAATTCGTCGAAAATACATCAAGGTGCCCGTCCATTGAATGATAATAAAATGCCGGTCGTGCTGGTATAATTTATTTTGTCTAATAATTAACGATTATTGAGAAATTTAATTTATAAAAAATAGGGCAAATCACATAAAAAGGTACCCATCTTAGATTCAATGTCAATTAAGGGTACTCATCTTTTTTTTTCTCAATTTAAGGTATCGATCTTTTTTTTTGTTGCAAAGTTAGTATTTTAACAGGTTTTTCGGTTACATTTCTAACGATCGTTATTTTATTATTGCATCGTTAGTCCTTTATATTATTTTGTTAAAAAAAGTATTTTCTACTTATTTTTAAAACTTATACACACATTTTTCTACATGCTTTTATCCACGATTTTATACATGCATTTTTATACACGTTTTTACAGACACATTTTTATGCACTTTTTTTTAAAAACGTGGATAAAATTGTGTGTAAAAACGTGTATAAAAATATGTGTATAAAAATGTGTGTATAAAAATGTGCGTATAAAAACGTGTAAAAAATGTGTGTATAAAACGTGTATAATTTTTAAAAATAAGTAGAAAATATTTTTTTTAACAAAATCATATAAAGGACTAACGATGCAATAATAAAATAACGATCGTTAGAAATGTAACCGAAAAAACTGTTAATTGTCTAACGTTGGAACAAAAAAAAAGATCGATACCTTAAATTGAGAAAAAAAAAATGAGTGCATTTAATTGACATTGAACCTAAGATGAGTACCTTTTTATGCAATTTGCCCTAAAAAATAAGTATAATTGAATTTTAAATCTAAATATTAATTAATCTCCCATCATTTTTCTTAACTAGAAAATAAAGTGGCCCAAATTTGTATTTTTTTTGTTTTGTTTGTAAATGATCTCTCTTCTTAATTGTTAGTCGGGCAAATCGCATAAAAAGGTACCCATCTTAGGCTCAATGTCAGTTATAGGTACTCATCTTTTTTTTTTCTCAATTTAAGGTATCGATCTTTGTTTTTGTTGCAACGTTAGGCAATTAACAGGTTTTTCGGTTAGGTTACGATAATCTAACGATCGTTAATTATAATTATTGCATTTCTATTATCCTTTATAAACTATATATTTTATTTTCTATATTCGAACCTGTCCAAAATCGACCCTATATATCACGATTTATTTTCACGACTCGGGGTTCTAAATAGATTTTAGCGAAACGACGATATCGGACAACATGTTTAGTTTCTTAACCGAGACCTAATCTCAACGATAAAAAGGTACCAAAATGGCCCGTTACGGGATTTCTGCTGGAACCATATTATATTTTTAATAAAACGCAGAAAATTTACTTCGGTTTGACCCGCTATCAAGTGGCCGATTTTAAAACTAACCAAACCATGCGGCATATAAAAATTGTCATTCCGCAACACTTTTATGTTTCGCCGGAAGAGTCTATAACGGACTCGGACAGTGCTCAATAGGACTGTTTTTAAATCTGCCAGCTTATTAGCATTTTTATACACTATATTTATTATACAAGTTTTCTACATATTTTATCCAAGGTTTTATACACACATTTTTATAGACCACGTTTTTATACACACAATTTTTACATAAAATTTTTTATATACACGTTTTATACACATATTTTTCTCGTTTTAGTTAAAAATATAATAAATATCACAGAATCCTGTTAAGGGACAAATATTGGTCATTTTTTTGTTAAGATTTCATCGTCACGGTTAAACTAAAAAGTTGTCCGAAACGTCGTTTCGCATAAAATCTATTTAGAACCCGAGTCATGAAAATGTTATATAAAGGGTCGTTTTGTACGGGTCAGAATCTAGTTTTTTACCAAAATAATATAAAGGACTAACGATGCAATAACAAAATAACGATCGTTAGAAATATAACCGAAAAACCTGTTAATTGCCTAACTTTGCAACAAAAACAAAGATCGATACCTTAAATTGAGAAAAAAAAGATGAGTACCTATAGTTGACATTGAACCTAAGATGGGTACTTTTTTATGCGATTTGCCCTTGTTAGTCTTAGGATGTTTTGTGTATGCGCATTTTTACTTTTTATTTTGATTTATTTTATTGTACGTGTTAGTGTGAAGTAAATGAGATTGTAGTAAGTTTATGAATTAAATTGTACGAAGTAATTAAGTTCTCTATTAGTTTAAGTCCTGTGCACACACGGAGTTTAAACATGAATCACAACTTTAAAATTTTAGTTTAATATACGAGCATATAAGAAATTAGCAATGTTGAATATTTTGTAACTATGATATCAGACTATAAGAAGATATAATAATCATATTTTAACTAAATTTTTTTCGTGTGTACATATAAATCACGCTTTCATTTTAGCACTTATAATCTCGTGCATCTACATGTTTTTTTGGTACTACAATTAAAGTTATTTATCGTATTCGTATTTTAGTTTTTAACCCGTATACGCACAGGTTATTAAACGCGAATTAAGTACGGATAATGACTATAACTATAATAATATCTCAAGTATGTTTGCTTGGATCGGAAAATACAATCAATTTTGTTTAATAACCTTTAACATAATTCAAATATGTTATATTTAATTCATGCATTTGCTCATAGAACGTAGATGTACATCCTAACAACAGCAGCAACAATTGTCGTTTATATAAAAAAAAGTTTAAAATATGTAAAAAAATTAAATATATAAATATTTTTGATATTATGAAAATTCAAAATTTTACATTTAAGTTTATAAAATTAGATAGTAGATTAGTCTCTTTTTTTTAAGTTTAAGGTTTGATTTCAAATTATATTAACCAAACAAAATATAACATTTCACTTAAGTCCGAAATTAAAAATAAAAAGCTCATAACGCTATGTCTATTTTCATTTTATTTTTCCACCATAATTTTTCAATTGATATCTGATATTGGTCAATTGTGAATTCAATTTGTCTCATTTGAATTTATTCTTTTAAAGATTCAGCTTTTAAATTTAATACGCAGGAATGCAAGTTATTTAACCCACCATGTAACGTCTGTGTATCTAATATGAAGAGGAAGGGGCGGTTGATTCAATGTGCAGGTATGCAAGACATTCCACGGAATACAAACAGGTATGTGGTTACAAAACATTAAAGTTGTATTAAAAGATTAAGAATTGGGTTTTTCAGCGACGGTTATCAGCTTTCATATAAAAAAACACACAAACATCAGTTAATTTTTTTTATAAAAATTTTGTACTTTTATTCACGGGTTTTTGTTTAATTGCAGGTTACAATTCTTTTCAATGAGATTCATGGATTACAAAGAAGGCTGAAGTAAAAATAAAGGGTTGATTTATACTCATGTGTATTTGTTTTTTTGGCTTTTTCGGCCTCTTTAATTTTCCCTGTCGATCCTTTTGCTAAAGATAAGTTTTTAAATTTGTTAATGCTCTTAGTAATTGAGAATCAGAGAGAAGGATAATGGGGCAATTGCTGCGAAAAATGGATATGATCCCTTTCATATCGCTGCTAAACAAGGACATTTAGGTATGGTTTGCCTGACTTTCGGTTTAAAATTCACTTGTTAGTTGTTGATTATATGTGACATCTTGCATTTAGGCTTCTAATTTAGTTCGTCATTTCATAGACTCATTAAGTCAAATTATGAATTGTTGACTCTTTTCTCGAACTTATTGTATCTTCGTAACAGGATTAATAATTCTAAATCAAAATTGGTTCCATTGTCTTGCAACAGCCACATCTTAGCAAATCTGAGAGCTTATGCAAGTAAATGGTCTCAGAGAAAGTGAGGAAGTGGGTGCAATTGATATCCTGCTTCCGAACTAAAAGGTGAGTGTCACGTTTTAATATATAGTTTGACGTTCATAAATGATGGTTGTGTACTTGGATTATTAATGTCAATATGCGATCTTTTTTAGATAGAGGTACAAGCCGTTTGGCTACATTTTGGGGGTAATTGTGGTGGAATTGTTTTAATAGGTGTATCTATGTTGTAGTTATCAATATATACATGTTCGGAGTGAAATATATAGATAGAGATGGCTTTTGAAAATTACTATGTTATTTACAGGGCCATGTGTTCTTCGTTCGAAACATGAACTTTGGTTGCTGCTTTTTCAGTCAAAACGGGGGTGTTTATTTGCTGTTTTTCAGTTAAAAAAAGGCGTTTGGTTGTATTTTTTTCTGTCAGAAAAAGTGCGATTTTGGGGCTGTTTGGTTTGCTGTTTTTTAGTCAAAAACGGGTTTTGGGTTGCTGTTTTTTCTGTCAAAACGGGAGTGTTTGGCTGCTGTTTTTCCAGTTAAAATAGGGGATAAGTAATTGTCACTTTTAACATCTAGGGAAATAAAAGTCTAAGCTAGAGATTGTGATCGTAAGCTCAAATATTAATATGATTCAGTTGTTACAACTTTACATGTGTAATGCTAATAGTAAAATAATCATGTATGATCTGAATAGGTTGTTTAACCATGGGATTAGAATACGTTTGTTAGAAATGGACACAACTCCTACAAAGAAAGTTGTGTCAATCCAAAAGGAAACCACATTTCGTTTCAATGTATGCATATTACCTCAGATACTTTTCTCTCTTTCGCATGTAACGTGAATTGAATCATTTAATTTTTTTGTGCAGAGGCATATTTATAGTCAACAAGGAAAGAATATGAATGTTTTTGCCGATAGTAGTAGTTTGGCAGTCAATCCTTCTTACATATGATCATGGCTTGACCTCCTCGGCCTGGATTTTCCCCAAAAGGGCCATCTCAAAATAAAGGTACATTATATCTAACTTATGCATTTAGTGCATAGCAGCTGATTGTATTTTATGATATGTTTTTCATTGTTTCACTTGATTATTGTAGATGGAATGCGCTGATATGACTGGAAATGCCCAACACATGGAAATGTAAATTTCTCCTTCAGAACAATCTTTAACATGAGGAAGCGCAATACCCCTAAACCAGGATCTCAGGTCTGAAACGCTATCTTTAGACCAACCCTATTTTTGACATATTGAAGATTTTTAGATATGTCTAATATGACAAGTCATGCTAAAATACTTTTATGGCACTAATATGCAAGTTGCAAAGTCAGCCAAGAGTTCCAGTAAGTACTTAATGTATATATATTTGGTTACCTATAAGTGGCGTTCGAGTCACAATCTTATATATGTATCTTATTTTGTTTCAGAAGCGGATATGCCAGAAGGGTGCTGCAGGTGTGACAAATGTAACAACATAGACTATCCTTTCAGGACCAAATGTAAACGACATAACTGCGGTGTACAGAAACCATTAGAATCCCAGAATTCCTCTACAAAAGAAGAAGACAATGATCAGGTTTGTAGTGTTTTCGTTGTATGTTTTATTAAGTTGATGATTAGGAAATGATGGTTTGATTAACTTATAGTGTTTGTTTAACAGTTATAGAAACACAATACCTTTGATTAACTGTTATGAAATGTTGAAGCAAAAGAAAATTCCCAAAAAAATCAAACCTGCCCATCTTGCCACTTCTAAGGAGTGTTTGGTATTGCGTTTCGAAAGTAGCAGATTCTCAATTTATAATGTTTGTTGTAGTGAAAATGATTAAGATTGTGGGATTTCTATGATCAAAATAATAGTTTAGGAGTTGTTGCAACTAAACTATCATGGCTATGATTATTTACGGCTATGAATCAAAGAGAAGGATAATGGGGCAATTGCTGCGAAAAATGGACTTCAACCCATGAAAATTGGGCGTGGGAATTCAGTAGCATCGTTTGCAATGGCGGTAAGGTTTCTTAAAGAAATAAAATATAAGTGCATGTCAATGTGTTCTTAGTTCTTAAAATTTGCTACTGTTTGGTTGGATTTTGTCTATTATGCATACAGTAGTAAGAAAAAAAATAGGAATTTGTAAACTAAGGTAAAAATACCACTACTTCACCAATGTTTCCTGGCCTTCTTCTCCTACCGGTATCCTTGTTACAAATGTTTTTAAGTATCTTATTCTATAAATATTATAAACACCAGGATGTGAGAATGATGCCAGTACATGTGACGCAGTATTTACTTTTTGGAGATTCATATGTAATATGCATCAAGAGTCAAAGTTGTTTTAAATAGCATTGTTGAATTTCTAATCCATGTACCTGGGTGTGTTTACTATTGTACCATGAATAATAGTCGCATTTGACCACATAAGCATGACGTCGGCATACTTACAACTCCTCAACGCATGAAACCTTACGCAATCAACAATTAAAAACAACCCGTGTGCAACCCATAGTTCTGCATGCCTCGTCTTGTATTATATAAGGGATCTTAAATTATTGCAATAAATAACATTGCCTTTAAAAGGTCCTGCTAAAAAAAGGGTAAGGATTAGCAAAATAATATTACTTATTTTGTAACTTATACGGAAGAAATAGAGTAAAGACGTTGCAATAGTAATTTCATATATAGTTCTCATTTGGTTAAATGGCACAAAAAGTTACCTAATTTAAGGATTATTTTCAATCGATGTATCATACTTTTTTTCGTGCGTAAAAGGCACTAAACTTATTTTTTTTGCCAATTTAGGTATTTTCGTTAAATATCTAACGATCATCTGTTAAGTCTTACATTTCAAGTCCGTCGGCCACTACTACCGCCACCAATCATCGTCGCCACCACCAAGACTGACTCGGTCGGTGAGGTGACCGCGACCACCTTGTTACGGTCTTACATTGTCATCCTTTTTTTAATTGTAATCCACATTTTGATGTTTCGATTCCTCCTTTTCCCTCTGTCTTGATAAAGTAGATTTTCATGTGGTTGAAAATATTTTATAATATTTGATCAAATATTTTGGCTGGTACAAACTGCTTGGTTTAGTACCATATATATTGTTTCTTTAGCTTTAGCATCTGTTTCTTTATCGTTCTTTGTTTCTTTGAAGTTGCTTCATCCTTGTTATATTAGCAGCTATTGAATATTTTTGTAACTTAATTGATGATCAATGATTGAAAATCAAGTGTCTGCATTTGATGTAGCCATAATTGAAATGGGTACTGATAAAATACTAAAAGTTTACAAGATAGAAGTTAATCATAAAAAACGAGTATATGTGGACATCATAATGGTGAGTTATATGTAGAAGCCTGTAGTCATCTTGAGGAATCTCTTTCGTTGTGATGTGTTTTCAGCGACGACGACGGCGTATGTTGTCAAATATACTTAAGGACTAGTATTTAATTCTGTTAAGGGTATGGTGGTGGATGTGTTGGTGATTTATGGCAGTGGTGGGTGGAGTTGGTGGTGGAGGCGGTGCTTGATAGTGATGGTGGTGAGGAGGCTTGGTGGTGGCGACGATGATTGGTGGTGGTGATGGTGACGGCCGGTGGACTTGGAATGTAAGACTGAACGGATAATCGTTAAATATTTAACGAAAATACCTAAATTGACCAAAAAATTAAGTTTGATGCATTTTTATGTAAGAAAAAAAGTGTGATACTTTTATTGAAAATGATTCTTAAGTTTGATGCCTTTTTATGTCATTTGTCCTTCTCATTTTATGAATTTTTCAGCGAATGTGTTTTTAAGCGTTCAACATTAACTAAGAGAAACTAGATAAAGCAAATTAGGTTCTCATTTAACAAAAAAATAATTTGCTTAAAGTGAAGAATAGATGAGCGATGGAGACTTGAGGACTTGATTCAAGTAATGGACTTGATTTGGATTTATCTCAAGTCTTATTATTATCCTAAAACCTTTAAATTGACTATTATATTTTGTATGTTTTTTTCAAATAGACGAAAATATTATAAAAAGACGAAAACCAAAAACACAAAGATAGCTTTAAGCAAGAGTCAAAATTAATTGAATATACAATCAAACACCGACACTACACAACGAACTACAAACTATAAAATAGCCACTTCTTCAAGAGCTCTAATCCAATGACACCAAGTAAAGCGACATTTAGAGGAACAATTTGAAGTCCAAATCAAAGATAATCTTTGTATCGCCGGAAATATGTCTTCGCGTGAGCCGAAGAGACCTCTTCAACTGACGAAGCATGCAAAATTTTATTCCTTTATTTCCACGCGTACCAAATAAGAGACAAGCACATAGCGTGAAAAAGCTTCGATGTACACTTAGATTTTGTATTATTTGTTTTTAATGATTCTACATTGCATATAAGCAACTGATTATGTTGCATGTCTAAATGATTGTTATGATGACGTTTTAATGAAGAAAATACGAATCCAGTTCTAGAAAATAGAAATGATGTAACATTGTCTTGTTAACGAAATCGCAATTCCTGGGAGGCATCAAAGTTTATTTTTAGCATAATTTTGATACTATAGAGCTACAAATGTTGGTTTCTAATAAAGAAAAAATTTACTGTTGTATCATACAGTAAACTCTAAGGTCTCTAGAACAATTTTTTGAGGTTTTTTTTTCATTTTTCTTTTTCAGGTAATGATGATTTTTAATTTTTAGAAGACTAATCCACGAAGTTTAAATTCACGGCCACACATATTAAAGTAAGGTAAAATTATCTCTTTTCAGAAAGTTATCGTAATTACTTCAGGGTTGTTTGCACCTTCCAGAATCTAAACATGTACGTCACACATCTTAGTGATATTATTCTCAAGTCCTGCCTGAGTGGTTAACAATCCTTGTGAGCTTAAGCAACATAATCTTATATCGTTCTAAAATACAATCAAGATTTACATCTTATGCTAGTAACATCGTATATTGACATTTAACATGACATAAACTACAAGCAAACACACACACATGATCAGGGACATCATCCCAATTATTTGACATCTAATAATGTTTCAATCTGGCAGGTTGCATGCGACCCAAGCTTTGTCACATCGATCTATCGTACATAATGTTTGCTCACATACGTATCATAATGTTGGACAACTATGCAAGCGGCAATAGGGTACAAACGGAGCTTCGTAACACGACCAAAAGATGTAAAACTCAAGCACAAGGCCGGCTCTTATGGCGTGCGACACGTGCCTAGGCACAGGGCCACCAATGAAATAGGGCCACCAAATTTGATTTCTTTGTTTACATAGGTTTATTATTTGATTTAGGTTCATTTGGATACTAAAGTTTTCTTGGATACCAGGGACTCTTCCCCACCCTTCATCTTCATCTTATCCAATGGTTGAGATTAAATTGTCTATTTACACTAGAGGGGTATTTTTGTACAATATATATATTTATTTTTTTCATAAACACCTCATAATACACACACACATAATGCGTGTTTTCTCCAGCACCACCTTTTTTTCTCTCTCTACACCGATCCATAAAGAATCGATCGATCAACAAAAAAAATAATCGATCGATCTTCGATCCATTATCTCCTTCTTCAATTGATTAACATCAGGTTAGATTCATCATATATGTTTTTATTTTAGCTTATCTGATGTGAATAAACTTATTAATTTATTATCATTTAAATTTATGAGCTTATAATTCAGTTTATTTGAATAAATGATCTGAATTCATTGTTGCTAGAGATAAGCTACCTTATTAGATGATCTATGTAAATAAGTTTATTAATCATCATCATCTGAATTTATTTTGCTAAATTATAAGCTAGCTTATTAGCTTATTTTGATGAATTATAAGCTATCTTGTTAGCTTATTTATGTTTCTAGTGTTAGTAAGCTTTATTATTAGCTTTTTATGTTTTGAATAAGCTCTATTAGATTAATTTGTTTATATAAGTTGAATTAAGGTGCATTTAGCTTATCCGTTAGCAAAAAGCAGTTTAAGTAGCTTTTGGTTTACGTGTTTGATATATCATATATGATACTTTTCATACGTATATCATATATAATATTGCTTTGTTATATATATATGGAATATGATTATTATATATGATATTTTATTTTTCTAAAAAACAGTTTACTTATTCTTTTATATTCATTTTATATTTTCAGGATTGAAGAACATGAATGCTTGTTCATTATGTGGAAGTTTTGATCACAACAAGAGTAGGTGCCCTAAGAGGTTTGAAGATCAAGAACAAATCGTGGTTCAACATTAAGTTGTTGTTCAAGAAGAAATTGTTGTTTAAAAAAAATACTCTTTTATGTTTGATTGTTATAAGAACAAGTGTTATAATTCTTTTTTCACTTAAATTTTGTTATTTTTGATCTTACATGAATGCGATTCTATTATATATCATATGTGATATTCTAGGAAATCATATATGATTTTACATCAGATTCTTTTATATTTGAATTATCATATGTGATATTTGTATTTTACAATTTGGTAACAAAGTATCATATGTGATTTCTTTCGTAAATCACATATGATTTAACATGATCATCACTGATTTATCAACTATCATACTTGATGTTTAAACAATGATAACATGTGTTCCTGTTCTAATGCTTTTTTATTGGAAGTGATTATGAAGGTGCAATAAAACTTTAACAAAACAGACATAATATTAAAAATCACATCCACAAATGTTTCACCATTTTCATTTCAACATATAACATGAGGACATAGAACCAAGAAAGTTAATCCATTATTGCAAGACATTGTACCAGTTTCCAATGGTTTACAATAATCGTTTGTAGACGTCAAAACTCCATACGGAGATTACAAGAGAAAAATGAAGAATAAATTTTGACCGTGAAATGAAACTTCATGAGCTTCTTCATTGAGCTTCTTGGGCCTTTGGATGCTTGCGGTGTTTAAGATGTCTTGAAAACTGTAACACCCCCAAAAAAATCACAACGCATCGGAATACCACTTGGGGTGCTACTTCATAATACACAGCGCTAGATACAAGAGAACGACCTCTAAATTTACCATATATGATATTAGGCACACAACTAACTTTTAATTACTCACCCACGCAAAGAAAAAGATTCTTGTATTTTAATTTCAAAGCACATTAGTCAAATATGATACAATGTAGTGTTAAAAAAAGTTGATTTTCAAGCTAATTTATCAAATAAAATTATACACAAAAACTAACTTTTTTTATTACACACACAGGAATCACAAACTGTTTTGTATTTATTTCAAGCACATTATCATATATGATATAGTATAAATGCTTAAAACCTAGCTTATATCATATATGAGCAGTCCATAATTTTTTATATTTTTTTCAGGCAACTTATCATATATGATTTTTCACTAACAGGTCATACTATATCTGTTCAGCGTAGATTAAGCCATAAAACCTGATAATTCATAAAAATAAGCTAATAAGTTAGCTTATAATTCAACATAATAAATTCAGATGTTTATAATTCATAAGCTTATTCACATCAATCACCTAATAAGTTAGCTTATCATTCAACACGATAAATTCATATAATTCGTCAAATAAGCTAAAAGAAGATAAGCTGAATTATAAGTTTATTCACATCAAATAAACTAAAAAAATAAAAATAAAAACAGATCGGATGAACTTTACCTGGTGTTAATGAACTGAAGAAGAGATAATCACTCAAAGATGTCGAAACATGTCTGAATTCGTAAAATTATGTGTTTTTATGTTTTTAATGGTGTTAGGTGAGAGAGAGAGAGAGAGAGAGATAGATAGATCTGAAAAAGACGAAGTGAGTGATTAGAGGTGTGGGTGGTTGTGAATGTTAAATGACCAACATACCCCTCGTTTTTTTTTTTTTTTTTCTTTTGGTTAATAAGTGATTTTAATCTCAGCCCTTAGATATTTTTGGATGATGGGTAGGATTGGTCCCCAAATATCCAAGAAATAGAGGGTTTCTAATATAACCTCCCTCTTATTATTTTATTATTTATTTTATAAGAGATTGAATAGAACAAGCAAAAGAACCCGCGCGTGTACTGCGTGGCTACTTTTTCCTGAATAATTTATTTTACGTTTCGGGGTTTTTTTTTGGGCGATGCGATATGGCCGGGCTAATTTTATTAATATTTTCTTTTCTTTTTTGTATGATTCGGTGGAAAAAATAGCGATTGGACGGGCTAATTTTTTTCCCGAATATTTTCTTTTTTGGGGACGGTTTTGTAATTTTTTTTACGGGAATTTTTGTGTAAGAAAATCGTAATAGTTAAAAGGTGAGGATCCGTTTTCTATTTTTTTTTACTTTGGGCCAGATTTTAGGCTATTTTTTTGGGTTGTATTTTTTTGTCTAATTTTTTTCCGGATATTTCCTTTTTTTGTATTATTCGGGAAAAAAATGCGTTGGGATGAGGTTTAATTTTTTTCCGAATATTTTTTTTTTTGGGACTGTTGCGATATCTTTTTTTGCCGATGAATGTAAAAAAGTTTGTGAACAATCAAAAACTTGACGTGTTTTTTTTGTTAATTTTTTTAACAGGGGATTCTTTTTTGGAAAAAATCGTAAATAGTTAAAAATGAGGACCGTTTTGTATTTTTTTTTTTACTTGGGCCATTTTTAATGTGAAATTTAGGCTAGATTGTACGACAAATGAGTATATTAGGGTAATAATTTTTTTTATAATGGCTTATGTGTAGAGGCCTCATGTTTAAAGTGATTTTTTTTTTTGCTATATATGGGTTTTTTTTTTTAATATATATTGGTTTATTATGTTTTGTAGACCATACGATTATTTTAAAGTTATTGGTTATCGAAGATGTTATCCCCGCGGTATTTTTAATTTATCTGAGATAAATCGAACTTTTTGTAATATTTATTTTCCTCCTACTTTGTGCATAAAAAATAAAAAAAAAACCAAAATCGGGCTGGCCTAAAATGGGAGCTCGTTACTGTAGCAAAGTGACCCACTGTCAAAACGACAGTGGATTTGTCACTGATTGTGTATATTTATAACAAGCAAATGAACCGCGCGTTGCAGCGGGGTTAATTTTTTCCCGAATAAATTTTTTTTACGTTTCCTGGTAGGGGGGGGGGGTTGGCGATGGCGTTATGCGGGGCTAATAATTTTATTAATAATTTTCGATTTTTGTATGATTCGGGAAAAAAAATTGCGTTTGGGAACGGCTAATAATTTTCCCGGAATATTTATCTTTTTTGGACGGTTTAGTAAATTTTTTTACGGAATTTTTGTGTAAGGAAAACCGTAAATAGTAAATGTGAGAGGACCCTTTGTATTTTTTACTTTAGGCCAGATTTTAGGTTATTTTTTGTTGGTTTTTTTGGCAAACATTTTTTTCCCCGGATATTTCCCTTTTTTTGTATGATTCGGGGAAATTTATTTTGCGTTGGACGGGTTAATAATTTTACCGCCCGAATAGTTTCTTTTTTTTGGGATCGGTTCGATATCTTTTATTTGGGAAGAATGAATGTAAAAAAGATGTGAACAATAAACACTTGACGTGTTTTTTTGTTAAGTTTTTGTACCGGGATTTTTTTTTGTAAGAAAATCGTAAATATTTAAAAGTTGAGGGACCGTCTTGTATTGAATTATTTACTTGAGGCCAGATTTCAGGCTAATTGGGCTATTTGTTTATTTTTTACTTGGGCCAGATTTGGGCCACATTTTAGATGCGAATTTTTTAGGCTAGTTTGTCGACAATGTATATTAGTAAATAATTTTCTTTATATGGCTTATGTTTGGGCCCCATGTTTAAATGTTGTTTTTTTTTTTGCTATATGGGTTTTTTTTTTAATATAATGGCTTTACGTTTGTGACCATGTCGATTAATAAAGTTATATGGTATCGAAGGATGTTTCCATCCGCGGTATTTTTTTATCTGAATAAATCAGAACTTTTGTAATATTATTTTTTCCCTCCTACTTTGTGCATACAAATTTTAAAAAAAAAACAAAAACAAAATAATTAAAATAAAAAAAACTAAAATCAGGCTGGCCCAAAATGGGAGTCTGTTACTGTAGCAAGTGACTCACTGTCAAAACGACAGTGGATTTAACGCCTAATGTGTATATTGGTTTTTTTTGGCTAATTTTTTCCCGGTATATTTACCTTTTTTTGTATGATTCGGGAAAAAAAATTGCGTTGGACGGTTAATTTTTTCCCGAAATTTTCCTTTTTTTGGGACGGTCATATCATTTTATTTGGGCCAGATGAATAAAATTGTGGACAATAAAAATTTGACGTGTTTTTTTTGATAATTTTTTTAAACGGGATTTTTTTTGTTAAGAAAATCGTAAATGTTAAAAGTTGATGGACGTTTTTTTATTTTTTTTTTACTATGGGCCAGATTTACCAGGCAATTTTGGGCTTTTTTTTTACTTTGGGCCAACATATTATGCGAATTTTAGCCTAGTTTGTCGACATATGTGGTTATTAGTATAAATTTTTTTTATATGGCTTTATGTTGTTCGGGCCTCATGTTTTAAAGTGTTTTTTTTTGCTATAGGTTTTTTTTAATATAATGGTTGTACGTTTGTGACCATAATCAATTATTTATAAAGTATTAGGTATCGATAGATATTTCCGTCAAGTATTTTTTTTTTATCTTGAATAAAATCAGAACTTTTGTAATATTTTTTTCCCTCCTACGTGCATACAAATTTAAAAAAAAACAAAAACAAAATAATTAAAAAAAAAAAAAACTAAAATCGGGC
Source organism: Tanacetum coccineum (assembly GCA_026074375.1). Taxonomy (NCBI): domain Eukaryota; kingdom Viridiplantae; phylum Streptophyta; class Magnoliopsida; order Asterales; family Asteraceae; genus Tanacetum; species Tanacetum coccineum. Next base: position 93,196 of record BQNB010002132.1, read on the forward strand.
TGACCCAAAATAGAAGTCCGTTACTGTAGCAAGTGACCCACTGTCAAAACGACAGTGGATTTGACGCCTAATGTGTATATTAGTAATATGTCAATTTGTATCTGAATTTGACAATTTTATTTTTTAAGGTCCAATAAGAGATAGATAGGGCCCAACTCTCAATATAACGTATAAATACATTCGTTGTTGTCGATTTAACATAAAACTTCTCAAGCGGTTAGGAGACATTGGGTTGCGGCAGTAGATCTTTACTTTTTACAATTGATTTAAAGTTTTGCCATTAATCGATCCGGTAAGGTTTCAAAGTTCAAACTTATATTTTGAAAAAATTTTGCTTTTTAGAGTATAACCTTTTAATCTTTTATGAGTTTTAAAAGTTTAAATATTGTTAAGTGTTTAGCTACTTATTAATTAGATTAATTATTTACTCCTTTTGATTTAACATAAAGTATGTAATATTAAATGTTATGTTTTAGTATTATGTACTCTGTAATATTAATGTTACTCGATAAAACGTTTCTTTTAGTATCGTTGTTTTAATGTTTTTTGAATCTTACTAATGCTTTTTAGGTATTATCAATGGATATATCTGTTTATGTTTCTACTTTTGGTATTTAGTGGGGCCTCCGTCTAGTCATGGCACAGGGCCACCGAAATTCACGAGACGGCCCTGCTCAAGCAAAATGCTGACAAATTCGAGGGTTGACGAGAGTTCGTGATTAATCGCAGTAAATTTAATTGTAAAATTTTCTTTCTGAAGAGGGAGAATTGATTTATCACGAGCAGTTTTTAGACTTTTGGTATTTAGTGGGGGCCTCCGTCTAGACATGGCACAGGGCCACCGAAATTCACGAGACGGCCCTGCTCAAGCAAAATGCTGACAAATTCAAGGGTTGACGAGAGTTGGTGATTAATCGCAGTAAATTTAATTGTAAAATTTTCTTTCTGAAGAGGGAGAATTGATTTATCACGAGCAGTTTTTAGACGAAAGAATAAAGGGGTTTGAAACAACAAATTGTCCTAACAGTATCACCCCACCGCAAACGTTTAATTGACTGATCAAGAGTTTTTTCTTTTGAAGAAATAGATCATGGCTAAGGTCCTTTATAAATAGTATCACCCCACCGCAAACTTAGGGCTAAGGTCCTTTAGAAAAGGTCAGTCAACACGCAAAAAAGATGCCCGGAGTCGGGGTTTCTCCGCCTATACAAACCTTTTCGTAAGAATAAAATATTGTATGCGTTGTCAAAATGACATGCTTTTGGTTTGGACAAGTCTAGTCCAACATCAGAGTTCGGGATGATACTCATGACTTACAAATGGATGAAGATTCATGCCTGGGGATGCCATGTATCATCATCACGTAATGTCATACCAACATGAGATTCATCGCGTAATGTCATACCAGCATGAGATAGCTTGCAGGTGGAGCCAAAATATGAAACCGCTGGATCATGTGCCACTTCATTGTTCATGGCCGTTTGCATAATATTTTTCAGTTTAATTTGTGGTAGATATCATGGGGAGCGACTTCTTCCAACTTCTCTCTTCCAACTTCCTAAACTTCTGCGAACTAAATAAAAAATTATGGTGATCAAGCGTTTTAAGTTTTGGAGACTATGGGACATGTTTGAATTCCAGTCAGCAAGGAGCGAATTTGTTTCGTCGCTAGAAATGTTAGTTCAGCATAATCTAAACCTTATTGGTTATAGAATCAACCATGGTATTTTAGCTATGTTCTGGTCTCTCGCTTGTTTTTTAGACTCATTGAACACTTGGTCTTTCTGGTACCCAATATTGATTAAGAGGAACGTATGGATTAGTTTACATTAGGATCCTTGACTCCTGGTTCGAGTTTATGTATATTCCATGGTCAACATATAGAAGTCATTGAGAACGAGAGACAATCAGCTGAAAACGATGTCTAAGGATAAAACATGGTCAACATACTAACATCTACTTAACGATTTGAACATCAACTAGTCAACGACTAAAACTAGAAAACCTTTACCAATATTACACATTTCGAACCTTTGAAAACCAGGAGAGTCATTGAGAACGAGAGACAATCAGCTGAAAACGATGAAACATACTGTATAAGTTATTTATCTTAATCTTAAGAGTTAAGCCATGTTTCACTCGTAATTAATGTATTGAGTGGTTGAAAACCCAACAAATTCTTCCCTAACAATAATCGAAAAGTCAAAAAAACATACTCAGATAAGTTTATTGCCATAAAACCTATACCATTCACCAAGAAACGAACCAAACTTTAAACTTCCCTTTAGAGCTAGTTTGCTTGAGAACCCCTGAAGATCACCTAACTGTAACTTTCCTCTTTTGAAAATCATAAATGGACTAATAACCATTTAGTTTCAAATTTGTAGAAGGAAATTACCCACCAACAATCATGCCTATAGAAACGTCATACATCTTATATACATGACAAAACTTTAAATTAGGTAACATTCTGTCCTAAAGCATGTGTCCATGGCCTTCTCAACATAACTATCATTTGTTTTTCTAGGACCAAATCATTAAGGGGTCATTGGTGTAATACCTGTAATCACTCTGATACTTTTACTTTTTTCGAGTTAATACCTAATTCCTATAATGGCTTTCCACAAGCAAATGATTCTGTCAATATTTGTAACTTTTGACTCGAAATATAAAGACTGTAGTAGAGAATAGAACACATCAGGAATCGATAATTTCATGATGGCAAGCAAAAATCTTATTCTATATTAAGAAATAGAAAAAAACATGTATGGCGCCGGTTTCGTAGTACAAAGTAACGGCTAATGTTTTTCTAACTACGTACAACAAAATATTTAACATATCATACCGTTCATGACGCTTTGTTCCTCATATGATACATTTTAGCAAAATCCAAGCACAATTGATGGTCTCTTTTATCTCCCCATCCTCCCCAACCTCTAAATCCAGCTTGATACCCTTCTTGATTACTAAACACATGTACTCCCCACTCAGGTTTAATGTTGGCAACCTTATCAATCTCTTCCGTGTCAATATTCACCGCACCGTTATCAACACAAGCAGCGTTTTCACCTTGACCTTGATGCAACCCACATTTCCCAAAATGAACTGCACTAGCCCTAGGTCCTCGCATAGAGTAAACTGAACCACCAAATGAAGGATAAACCGTCGACCACATTGTTATATCCCAATTATAATCATCAAAGAAGCAAAACTCTTTAGCTTTTCTATGAATTTTCCTCCATACCGTTCTATTAAAAGTATACCCAATGTTACCCATTCTTTCAGCTATCAAAGTATTCCAACCTTCACCTCTAGACTTCACGTTACTTGGAGCAAGATTCACAGCATAACAATCGGGACATTTGGTAGGTTTCAACTCCGTTAATATCTTTAAGTTTTGATACGCGTTTGGGAAAATGAAGTGATCTTCTTCAATAAAAAGAATATCACCCGAATGACCAATTGTTTCCTTAAGCCCATCCCACACCGTGTTCATCATCCACCACCAATGATGCTTCAAAGACACGATCTTTGGTGACCTATGATTACCATACTGGTCAGTACTCCCTTCACAATTTTTCTCAATTGGATCATCTTTTTCTTTACAATCATTAGGCGACACACCAGGAAAACCATTAGGAAATATATGAGGTGAAAAAGGCGCAAATACTTGCTTCACTTGACAAAACCTAATACCTTCCACAATCTTATTCATTGCTTCAAAGTATCCGTCATGACTTACAATCAACAAAGTCTCATTAATCCCCGACACACGTGATAAACTATTCACAACTAATTTAAGATACTGCGGACGATTGTGCACATAAAGAACAATAACTATCCTATCCTTCGCCAAACTTGGATACAAATCCATGTTCCTTGGTGCCAACTGATTCTTACCCTCCAACATTTTCGACAAATAATTATGCTTAGGCAACTTAACACTACCAACCAAACCCGATACATTAAAACTAACTTCAGTAATACTATCAATCTCAACCTCATTCTCTTGCATTAACTCACTACTACTCGAATTCATCCCAACTAGAAAACACAACAAAAACACCCCAGCTAAAGTTAACGAAACTACGAAAAGAAACCTACGAACAGCGCCATCTCGTATCCGTGGTTTCTTGTAATAAGTAGCCATAGCTCTATCAATATAACTTCTGTTAGACATTTTCACAAACACTCAGTATGCAATATCATAAGATCTATAAAAAAAACCTATAAAAAACATCAATTTAAACCTTAAAATTTACCAAGATTACTAAATGGCCAAAAGGGTGTCTGAAAATAACCTCAAAACATGATCTTGATGAGTGTAGCTCAAATTACAAAGGCTGTCAGGTAGGGTTAATGGGTATATTGGGGTTGAGATAATGAAGAAAAGGGGTTTTTTGGTGAGATTTATTTATGAATGAATGAGAGATTGTGAAAGAGTAGATGGTAATCAATCAAATGTTCGGAGACTTCAAGATTCAGAGTTAATTATGTATGCTCTTGTTGAATAAGCTTTTTAAGTCAACGGTCAATGCTGGTACCATAGAATTTTCTTCTTTCTTTTTTCTTTTCTTTGAGGGCTACCTTGACTACTAGTGGTGTTATGGGATCGGGGTTTGAGCTGCCACATTTAAACCCTATAATACAACACATTAGCAGTTCTTATAACACCATAATACCCTATAATACTAAAAACTTTCATCTCTTCATAACAAACAAACAAAAAACAAAAAAATATCGAAAATGCTAAAAAAGAGCCCATAACGTGACGTATGGTGTGAGACTCGCGTCATCACTTGGCGTTGTGGTGACGGCTCAACACTCGAAAACGCAAGGTGGGGTGTGTGTGTCGCGCCATCAAATGACGTTTTCGGAGATGGTTTTACTTAAAGCTCTAATGGTTGGCACTACAAATATCATTGTTACATCAGCTTTTACTTTTTACAATAATTTTATAACTAACTTAATATAATAAGAAGACTAAATACATCACTAAAAAAAATACCCAAAAAACAATTTAATAAAACACTCACACACAACCATACCGGTCATGTTTACGACCAACTTCTATTTTTATTGCTATTTGAATGGGGAGTGTTGTAGTGGGTGGGACATGTCCAAGATGAGGATCTATCATGTTGGACGATCGATCATTACACATAGCGTGAAGAATGCTACACAAATTTATTTTTTGAGAAAAATTATTTGCCTAATCAAATTTTTATTTTTATACCCGTAATTATTTTGATTGAACAAGTCATCATCTAAACTTTTTTATACCCGTAATTATTTTTATTTTCATAAACTTTTTTGTGGACAAAACATTTGTTTTATATGATGACCCACAATAGATTTCGAATTTAAATTTATAACGTGCATTATAATAAAGCTGAAGAAGATTTGCAATACAAAATTTTTAGACAAGTGCAATTTTTTGGTAAATTTTTACAAAATTTTACATCACACAAAAAAATTCATTAAAATCTAAGATAATTTGGGTTCGTTTGGTATGACGGAATGAAATGTCAAATGAATGGAATAACCGACGTAATGAAATAATAGTGAAATGTAATGATTCATTACCATTATTAATCATGTTTGGTTTGTATGATAAGACGTAATGAAATCATGACAAAAAGACTAAAATACCCCATTAATGATAGAAAGTTAATTTAATATATTAGTTAATGCTGGAGTTTTCTTTGTAATGCTGCTATGGAGGATGTTCAGCATGTTTTCTTTCGATGTGACGTGGCTCGGGTTGTTCTTCGTAAAATTTGTCGTTGGTGGGATTTGGATTGGCAGGAGATTTGTTCTTTCTCGGATTGGGATGCTTGGTTCTTATCCTTTCGACTTTCTTCCCGTCTCAAGTCTATTTTAGAAGGTGTTTTTTATGTTGCTTGGTGGCGGATTTGGAGGCTTCGAAATCAGTTGGTCTTTGACGCTTCGCGCATTCATGCCTATTACATCCGTAATTATCAAGTTATCATATACTAGCATGGTACTCGCGTAAAGCAGCGGTTTCGAGGACACTAAAAATGAAAAAACCAAAAAATAAATAAAAATATATCAAAATGGATGTTGAATTAAAAAGCATAATTTTTTTTTAAAATATGATGAAAATTAGATTATAAAAAAATAAATAGATAAAAGGATATTTCAATTTAAAAATAAAGATGGTTTTTTTATTTAATAAATGACACATGTCACTTTAAAAGATATAGATGAAATTAGAAAATATGATGAAATGGATGTTAAATTAAAAAACATAAAATTTTAAAAAATATGATAAATTAGATCATAAAAAATAGATAATAAAATATTTCAATTTAAAAATAAAGATGATTTCTTATTTAATAAGTGACACGTGTCACTTTAAAACAACGGTTTCAATGACACTAAAAATGAAAAAACCAAAAAATTAATAAAAATATATCAAAATGGATATTGAATTAAAGATGCGGTTCCCTAAAATGAGATAGATGATCAAGATTGTGCATCCTTATCTTAATAGGTTGTTACAAAATGAATATTTCCATAACAAGCAAGTTTAAAAGTCTGAAAATTCAGACTTTCTAAATAAAGAATAATCTCAAATACCTTATATACTCTCTCCGTCTCATATTAAATGTTCACTTTGACTTTTTGAAGTTTTTTTTTTCAACTTTGACCTTAAATATTTTTGTTTGTGTTACTCCCTCCGTCCCATATTAAGTGTCAATTTTTGACTTTTCAAAGTCTTTTTTCTTCAACTTTGACCTTAATTATTTCTTCTTATGTTATATGATACTCAATGCATAATTTATGAATGGATTAGAGTTATCGAATTGTATTTTACATTGGTATTATTTCAGTAAGATTTATACATAAAAAAAAAAATATTTTACCGGTCAAAGTTTATGAAAAAAGAATTCATTTTTTTTCAACTTTGACCTTAAATATTTTTGTTTGTGTTATATAATATTTGATGTAAAATATATGAGTGAATTGAGTTTTAAATGTATTTTCATTTGGTATAATTTTCATCAAGTAAAAAAACAATTTAATGTCAAAATTGAAAAAACAAAACTGCAAAAATCAAAAGTGAACATTTAATATGAGAAGAAGGTAGTAATGTAGTATAGATATTTACAATTGTTTTTTTACCTCTTTGATCTCATATTTATTCAAAAGATAACAAAGTATGACACAAATAAATATAAATTTTATACTTGTTGAAAGCATTTAAAAACCATGCACAACCTAACCGCCCTCATGGAGTCATAGTTTTGTATTACTTAGAAGAATCTCTGTTTTAAGTAGCAATAGGTGTCTTGATCTCACGTATATATCATGTGTAGGAACTTGGATATCATAACACAATGGTAGATTAGTCTGAATCTTAAAGAAAGAAAGACTAGAGAGAAAAGCTTATAGTGAGAGAAAGTAAAACTTGTATTATGAAATGACCAACCACATCTTTCATGGGATGGAAGAGGTATTTATAGTTCTCACAAACCGGCCCATAGGTCATGGTATGGGCTTACACGTGTGGGTTTATTACCCGACCCAATACCGTATGTCATACGATTAACATTAAACTACGAGCTACGATAAACTGTAAAATACACGGGGTGACCGAGTCTTTTTCTTATATCTAACAATCTTCCCTTAAGGGAGGTCACCCTAGAAAATACTAACTTAAGCTCAACAATCTTATGATTGTTCTTGTGTTCCAGCTCGTAGTCTTTGATTCTTCATTTGATATCTTGTACTTTGATGAAGTGATCTTTGATCATTAATCTTGAGCTTGTTCCTTAACTCGACTTGTGTGTGATCTTGAGCTTCTTTGAGATCATCAGCCAAATGTAATCTCCAATCATCATCTTGTGGTCTTTCGTCATCTTGTGATCTTGTGACTTCTGGACCGACATGCTCATACCTTTCTTAATTTTGAAAGCTTGAATATTATTTGTTCTTGAAGTTCTTTTAACTTTAATACTTGGTCACTTCAAGAAGGACGTGTGATATCAGAGTTGCGGAAGCTTTGAAACATATACTTTAGCTTTCATGATGTCTTTAGATGTGTCGGTCAAGTATGAGCATGTGGTTATGAATCTGACTTGTCTCCGGCTACCAGCTGCGACTGTCAATAATACCTGCAGGTTTACGTTAGTAATAAACGAAAGAGTCTTTGTTCACTTTCGTCGAATACGGTTGTTATAACCACGGTTCCCCGTTATTCAGTACAAATACTGCCTGTGATTAGGTAGAATTCCGAAGAATCTCCTTGACAGGGTTTCGCAGCTGCACTATCGTTTCATATCGGAGCGTCTCAAAGCAGACAACACAGTATGAGTGAATCAGTGAGTTACTATCCCACCGATTGAAGAGAAAATTGATTTGAAAATCAATCGACGTGTCACTTATAAAAGTGTTTTTGCAACACATCGAGAGTTTTAAGCGTTTATCAAAATTCATCAACCGTCAATTCATAATCTGGACGAATCGCTTATCCAATTAACAGTTTGGATCTTTTCGGATCTCACAGTCACATACCTAGAGGCTTATTTGATGTTGGATCTAGCGTGGGTGAGCGGGTAGGATTTCCATCTTCACTGTGAATACTTAGTATCACTCGGATGTTCTGTCACACCCCGCCAAGGCGGAAGCACGAAGTGGAACTTCATGGATATCATTACAACACAATGGCGTCTACTATAGAGATACTAAAAGGAAAAGAAAACAATCACAGAGGACACTATGTGTCATAACAATACCCAACACAAGATAAAGGAGTCTTGCATTATTAAGTAATGTCATACACGCAAATGCATAATCCACATAAAAGTAAATCAATCCCAGACTTCAATTATCCAGCAGAACATAAGTCTAAATAAAAATAAGCAGAACTCCACAAGCCAATCCTAAGGTCTCTCTAGCCACTTCTCCTAGCATCATTAGTCTCAATCTGATTACCTGAAAATGATGCTAAAAAACATCAACATAAAGTTGGTGAGAGTCATGGTTTAAGACACGAATTAAAATTATCAACCATTACTGTGATTATAAAGAAAACACTGCATGGAAATAAACGCGCTATCATCAGGCTATCATGCAAAACAACAAACAAACCAATCACATTTGGTAGGAAGTTACCCCGTTCCACAACAATCTCAAGAGGGGCGGGCGTGACCTCGGACCCAAGTCATGACTCCACTTGATTCAGCATAACACATCAAAAGGGGCAGATCGTGGCCCTCGATCCAAAGCCAACCTGGCGCAATTGACAATCACAATAAATTTAGACATTTACACATAATAGTCACGTAAAGTCCTGCATTTTAGAAAAAACAAGTATTACAGTAATCAATCATTCAACATTTCAAATAACCATTTGCATCATTATACCCCATAAAATCATAAGGAAAAGAGGGGCTATGAATAAATCTCACTGATCCGCAGTACAAGTAACACAAACTCCTTTCTTTAAATGATACACAAATAAAAGCTCATGTTACCTCGGTAAGCTAAATGTCAATCATTATAAAACCCTATTGAGGGACTAATATCATGATACTATATGTAAAGACTTTACCATCATTTTCTATCTTCATTATTTCTTGTTTAATTTCTTTTTACCTTTATTTTTAAACACTTACAACTTTCTGCCTCACATGCGAATTTTTTACCCATACTTGCAGGACCAAATTACCATCCAAAAACACATCCATTATTCCCACAAAATTACACATCGACCCCAACATGTGTATATTAAGTTCCCTCAGAAGCCCATGCATCCATTCAATGCATAAGTATACCTTTGAAAATCAAACTTAACAATACTAGTCTCTATCGGATCTGATTACCACAACTAAAGTTTCTACTTCAAAAACCAAACTTAAAATTATTTTAGCCTTAGCCTTTTAGGGTTTCTTAATAGACATATGAAAGTTACTTTCTGTAAAAGGGATAAATTTAAAACACTGGTTAAGTAGGGTTTTCACCTCACTTAAATTGACTCAAAATTCGTCTGAAAACACAGTTTTGACAACAAATCTTGTAACCATTATTTAACTGACTTCCCGACCTCAAACACTGTTGAGGCCTGATTTTTTGAAAAGTATATTCAAAAACCTACAGTTTAAAAAAAAGAATCATGTCGTTTGCATTCTTCATCATGGAGAAGGAAAAACGCCAATCAATCTGACTAAATTATGAATCATCAATTTAACATCAATCCATGCAAACCTACTAAATTGCAGTAGGATTCTCCCTAATTCAAATCTAATCATCATATTAACATTAATTACATAATAAATTTGTATTTTTATTAAACCTAAATCCATCATAATCAAGGTTATTGAATTAAAAGATTAGTGTAGGATAATTATACTTACCTCTTGATTCTTGATCTATACACCAATTATAGCCAAACCTTTGATCTAACTCTTGTTCTCTTGTTCTTAGGGTGAAGTTGATCTCAAAAGAGATGTGGGGCTGGTCTCACGAAATTATGGAGTGGGGATGCATAATTTAGACTTGGTTTCCACTAAATACTTTATTTGTCTTCTGGTCCTTCTATTTTTCAATTTATCAAAATTTGGCATCCTAAAAACATACAAACACTAAATATGATCGAAAGCCCCCTTATGTATTATTTATATATATATATATTTATATATTTAGTTAAATATTATATATATATATATTTTTTTAATTTAAAATACATATTTACTTGCATTTACCTTATGTTTTTATAAAAAAATCCTAAGCTAATTGAGTAATACTTTTTACATAAACGAAATTAACCACAATTTCTAAAAATAACTTTTCATTTCCAGTTTCACCTGCTATTTATGGAAAGTTTGATACAAACTTCCTTATTTCAACCACATCATTCCTTCATAAAGCCACACATATTCACTAAACATTTTTACCTTTAAAACCAAGAATTGACGTTGCAATGCATGCAACACGTCTTTCATTTCCATAATCACCACTCACAAACGAGTGGTTTACTTAGCATTAACACCCATGCACACATAATAAGATGATCATTTAATTCTAAAATGATACTTGCACTTTTATATACTTCCTTAGCACCTAAACAATCACATAACACACAAGAATCACACAAAACAGGCATTAAGATAAAATTTAAAGGTATAAGCTAACCCGCTCAAACCACGGTTGTCACATGTTCTAGCAATACCACAAAGATAATGCATAGGACTCTTAATGCATTCCTTGTTTTCACAGTGTGTGAAAGACAAGTACATTGGAATAGTGTCCTAATGAGATTTATGGATGATCTCTGTTGGCTCTAGACTCTATAAGTGCACATTTGTTATTTGGTAATCGAAGGCTGGAGTGGACTTCCACCTTTTCAATATCAACAACCTCGGAATGAGAAAGCCGATAGAAACGTGTTGATCTCTGTGAGAAATGAAACATAAATCTTTTGAGAGATTCTGAGTGGATAGGGAGGGTTGTGCATTGCATTACTGGGTCCATAATGACAGTCTTTAATGTCAGCAATCATCATTGTGATTCTGACAACAGATGTATTGACCCAGTTTCTGCCTAGGTGTATGGAGGGCTTCTTTCTTTTCACCCTTTATCCGTACATTTCTTTTTCATTCTTCAACCCCTTCAGTGCTTACTGAGACTTCATGACTAGTACCTTGTTAGGTTTGTTCCAGTACTAGCTCCATCTCAGTCGACACTATTCCCTTATTCTCACTTTTACTCTTTTTTTATCATACCTAAGGACTTCTACACTAACTAGTGGATTGTCCCTGGGTAGATCCCTCCGGTTCTGGCTGGATCATGGGAACGAATACCTAACCTTACCAACCTTATAACTCCGATAAAATTAAATGCATGGTCGGTCTTTTGGTACTGTTCTCCTTGCCATAAAACCATTTGAAAACCTTAATCAAGGTACTTGTGATATAAATATCAAAGCTTTTTGTACCTCGATTGTTTTGGCTTTTCAGAAACGCTCCCCCTCAACATGTGCATCGATATTCGAAAGTGTTTAGCACATGTAGGATGGAGTACACACATGAGTCCATAAAATCACATTTTTATACGTTTTCATATTTTAATCACATTTTCTCCCCTTATCAAAAATTTCAAACCCTTTGATATTTTGGATATCAAATGATTCAAATATGTTAGAAAACTAGGAGAAAAATGTGTTGATTATTCACAAGCTGATTAGGGAACATATTAATGCTCCCTCTCAATCTATAAGGGTATGTGTGAGTGTCAAGTATAAATTTTGAAGATTCTATGAGTTTAGCTCGAAACTCATGAAAAATTTTTACATGGACACTTTACATTCTAAAGATTACCTACATATATAATAATAATAATAATATTAAATAATAAAATGTACAAGTATGTTATAACCAATATTAGAATGATATCGGACCTGGAGTGTCAGATGATGAAATCATTCAGTCTCTGGATGAGTCTGTAGTAAACATCTGTAACCTTCCACTGACAGAGCTTTCGAGACTCATGGAAAATTATCCTTATCGTGAGACTTCTCTCAATCTCATCTATACACTCTTTACTCCTTATTTTATCATACTCAGACCATAATTATTATCGCTCCATGCAGGATTAACTTGAATAACACGTATCTTTTGACCATATGATCCAACTTTTCTAGAATTCTCGTCAACGTGCCATCGCTAACTTGTGCACCTCTGTATCCCTCCATCATTCTTTTCGGATTAGTTCCTATCTTTGTTGATTACGGCCCTTGGCTTTGTGGTCAATGTGTAATTTTCTTTGATTGAAATCAGTGATACCAGCTCGGTTGTTAAGGTCGAGCTTGTTTGATAACTTCTCAATTCGAGTTGACGGTCTTCTACACGTTGTCGTGGCACTATGTCTAATCACAGGCTGATAGCGTTGAATAGATGAACTTTGTCAACGCCAATAAGTGTTTGAAGTTGCCTTTAAGAGATGAAGCGGTATAGGTCTTCAAAATATTTGGATGCAGATTTTTTGAGTTGGCTTCCGAGATTTGTATTCTTTATTGTCACTCTGCGTAGAACAATCTCTCTCAAGAATGTGTAACCGTATCGTGAGAAGGTCTTGAGACTAACAACACTAAGAATCTTCATGTGAGATCTGATTGCATGACAATCAAAGGGAGCACTGTGTTGGTAATGTTGTAGATTCTTGCGCTTAAACCACCAGTGTGAAATACCGTAGGCTGAACTAATATCGTATTCACGTTCACTTTTAATCCACAGTGACGGTACTAGTTCTTCGAGCCTAAAGTCTTGATAGTAAGCCGCTTTCAGCTTGGATATTGATAGAGCATTCCTTCTTTCTTTGTCACCTCATACAAGATATTCCAGGTCTTTATTGAAGAAGTACTATGTTTGAATTGTTACCTGACCTGGTGGACCTCCTAGAGGTAATGGTTTGCTAACGTCAGGCATGACCCGATTACCCTCAGGATTGACCAAATCAATTTGATCCATTAATAGTAAGTGACACTCTTCCATTTGAAATTGAAAGGAGATGTTGTTCTTGTGAAATGGTCTGACTAACTTGTAAGCTGGACTTTCTAAATCAGCTTTGACGAGCTTCGACTTCCCAATCTGCTTGCAATACCATTTGATGAAGGAACCCATATCTCCAGTTTTCCGAAGTAACTTGTTTTTCCTCTGGATCTTTATAGGTTTTGACGAGTGCATTGGCCCAGTTGCTCTCAGTCTCAGGCAAGTCATTTGGAGGAATGACCCATTCTGGGTTAGGTGTTTCTGACGTTTCTTCTTAAGGAACATGCTTCAACCAGTCTGGTCTGGTCTTGATCTTTGGAAGATGGGCAGCACTGGTGTCTTCTAAGTCTAAGATATGCACATCATCTGGTATTGGAACATCATCAACAGGTTGTTCAGATTGAGGGAGTCTTTTGCTTGGAGGAGTCGGTAGGGAGCTTCTATTGTGTCAGAAAGAGTCAAAGTTGGTGGCTTCTGAAACTGGAGGCTGTTTTTAAGCCGAAGCATCATAATCATGCCTTTTCTTCTTGTTTTGGTCCGAGTCTTTTAGAGGAGGTGAAGGAGGATCTTGGTCATCACGGCGTCTCTTACGGGAGACTTAGCTTGATTCAATAATCTACTTCCCTATTTTCACGATCCTTGATGCCTCCAGAGCTTGTAGCGAGTGTGTAATGCTGGATGTGATCCGGTATGAGCCACTTTCAATACATTCGATCATGAGAGAATTTCTTTATCTCAAATTATGACATACTCTCTGATGTGATCACGAATTGGAAACTTAAGAAGCGTTGTGTATAGCTTTCTTTATCGGTCTCATTGAGTAATTGTAAATCTTCGATACAAATCGTGAATCTCTAGCGTAAAAAACCCTAGATGAAAAGAGCTTGAGTAGTCTTATCGTGTAGATTGTTGTTTTTCTCAAAGTTGGCAATATCTGTTCCAGTGCAGATACAGAGCAGCTAGCCAAAGGTTTGTAGTGCTTTGTTGTGGTGGAGGTGGTGGTGGTAGAAGTGTTGTTGCAGTTATAGCTGTAAAGACTGGTTCTTAAGCAGGAGGAGATACTGGTTTAGGAGGTATGAGATTGATGATGGGAGTGGATAGTAGAGGAGCTGATGAAGAAGCTTGATGGATAGGAACGGTTACCATGGATTTAACTTCGGTTTCCACATTAGCTTTACCTGGTTCTTCTTTAGTTGGTTTGTCATTCAGGAACTGATCACCAAAGGTAAATGCATCATCAAGATTCTTCAATTATGAGAGAGTCCCGGACGAGCTTAGTGGATTCTTTATGTGGACGTGATCCTCATTTGTATGCTTCGAAGCTTGCATGTACATTGAGGCATTAAATTGTATCAACAAATTATAATGCATGGGTTCAGGGTTTGGTCCAGCAAGAACCACATGACTTTGTCCAGGGTTTGATCCAGCCTGGTATTCTTCCATAAGTACACGCTTTGGTGGAGGTTGAGACTCGGGTGTTTTACCAGGGTCTGATCTAGCCTGGCCTTCGTCTAGCTCAATAGTTCTTTCCTCCAACGCCACCGTATTAGACACATTCTCACCTCGTTCTTCATCAACATTAAGAATTTCAGTATCACCCTCACTGCTAGATTTTTTCTCGCGTGATCAAGCGGCCAGTTTCAACTATCTGCAGGAGACAGAGTATCATGGACATCATTTGCGGAATTGTATAATCTTGAGGTTGTCAGTGGGTCCAGTAGGGGCATCGTGAGTTGTGAAATCGGCTCTGAAAATATGTATTGATACGTGGTACTTTGCTTCTTCGGCGTTTGCAGGTTCCAAAGTGATTGTGAAACTTTGTTCATCTGTGCTATACCTTTCCCTTTACTTCACTATGGGGTCTTTGGGGATACCTGAGGCAGGTTCAACGAATAGCACACCACCGCACGGGTTGCCTAAAAAGATTCCAAACTCATTTGAATACCTCTTTGTAGATTGTACTCATCATCTTCTACTTGAGGTTCTTCATCTTCTTCATCTACAATAAGGTCATACCTCTTTTCCTTGCGAACTTTCATCACTTTATCATTACGAATTTTCTTTGAGAGAGTTAGCTTGGATGTTTTCTCTTTCACTAGCTTTGTTTGTTCGGCAAGAGTAAGCTGTTTGACAGGTGCATGCCTTTTGGGCTTGTCAGCTTTAGAAGTTGTCTTCTTCTGTTCACCCTTTTTAGCTGTGGGTTTACGAGCAACCATTTCAAGTATTGCTGGTAGTATGGTGAATTTTGAATGGCTTCCGTAATCAACTCTTTTGGAATAGGCTTTCCAAAAACTATCCTTTTCGCCTTGGGGACGAACTTGATATTTCAAGAAGAAAGTCATTTCCGTAAGTGAACAGAGACCAAGTCTTTGTGCATCGTTATGTTCACTTCCCAAATAATATATTATAAGCTTTGTAAACCAGCAGTAAAGAATGACGTGAGGCGTTGGCTTCTTAGTAGGAATATTAAGATTGGCCCGATAAGCAAAGAAAATCTGGATCGCTTGTACAAACTCTTCCCATAGAAGTTCTGCATAGTCAACATTGGATCTTGTGACAATACCCCACAACATTTGAAGAATTGGGTGTTGGGGTTTGTCACTGCCAGAAGTCTTGTCGTAAGCAATGGTGGATCAAGACCAAAATTAGATATCAATGGATGATATAGATTGTTCACATCTTCTTAGGAAAACTAAAGTGAAATTTCTTCTGGATAGCCAGTTCCGTTCAAATAGTCCATCCTACCTGCGTCACCAGCTGGTGGTGACACAAATAGATGAGCGGAGTCTACAGGGGTAATCTCCAAAGCCTCGAAGAAGATCAGCATTAAGAGTAAACCACTGTTCGTCCAGTTGGAAGCTGTATACCCCAGTCTTTGCATCCTGTACAAGGGTATTCCTGGAACTGTTGTATGTAGATAGTTGGAACATTTGCTGATGCAGTGAATGCCCTGAAGAAATTTGTGTTCTGGAGATACTGTCTAATAAGATGCGGAAGATGGATTCTTTTGCTATTTTTTGTAGATACAGAGAAGATTTCCTTTTAACAGGTAACCATGCATTGAATGAAAGATATGTTTGTCTGTATATTTAGGAGCAGGAGCGGGAACATTCTCTTCAGCCATCTTTTTTGCTTAAGAATATCAACAAAGATAAACAAAGTAGCAGATATTTGATGTTAGACGAGAATGTTAGCCTTGTTTATGATTTTCCATACCATGTTTGATTAGGTTATGATTAACTCAAGTTTTGATAAGATATTTCACATTGAGTCATTGGTCATTGGCTTTAGTCACTCCAATAGCAAACATGGTAACTTGGTCCAAGGTCTAGAGAGTATCCGTCAAGCTCAATCACAAGTTAACTATGTCCGGATGGGAGTTAGTTATGTAATTGGGCCTTTGGAATGGGCCTTAAGTGGTTAATAGGCTTAATGAGCCAAGTCATAGGAGTTTGGCCCAAACAGCTGCCCAGCAATTTAGCAAACCGCCATATGGTGGTTTAGGTAAACTGTCGTGTAGCAAGTTACCAAACCGCCATATAGTGGTTTGAGTAAACCACTGCTAAGAGTTTTACCAAACCGCCACATGGTGGTATGGGCAAACCGCTGAGAAATAATGATTGACAAACCGTTACGAATAAAATAATATTAGTATAAAAAAATAATATTCATCCTTAAACCGCTGTGACCAAACCGCTATGAATATTTTATTCATTTTAATCAAACCGCTTCGACAAACCATATGAATATTTGTTATTATATTAATCAAAAAATCGCATTTAAAAAAATATTGAAATTGAGGTTTGATTATTTAATAATAAAGGTATATTTCGACCAAACTGCTGCCATGCTAAAAAGCATACGGCGGTTTCCCTGTATTATTAAAATTAGTTGGTTACCCGCGCATAGCGGCGGTAATAGAAAATTTACTAACTCAACTCTTTACGCAATTTTCTACCCGCTTACAACACTTTAAATGTATGTGTTCGTTGTATGTGTTCGTTTGGGTTTCCCGTAGCTTTCCCGCAACACCATATTAACATCATCATTCTCGCATGTAAAGAGACAACACACTCTCCGAAAGTATATAGTTTTAACGTATCAAGTTTATATTTAATTAAGGTTAAAGTTGTAAAAAATATAAAATCACATAAATATAATCCACTAAAAATGTAAAAACAAAAAATATATAAATATATAAAAAGTTGTGAATTTAAGAGCACAAAATTTAAAAAATTGGGAAATTAGATCATATATATTTAAATTGATAAAAAGATATTTCAATTTGAAAATAAAAGTGATTTTTTAATCAAAATGTGAATCGTGTCACTTTTTATATGTGATTCCCAAAAATTAGTTGGATGTGATAGGATCAAGATTGCACCTTCTATCTTATTTTAATGGGTCCTCACATTATAAATGCTTTATATTGTGGATAGTTTATTCTATATAATCCAAACCGTACCTAGAGATACATGCATACCGCTACCTAGAGTGAACTTGTACAACAGTGCATGTTTATCAAAAGGCAAACACTATCAAGAATATCCTGAGCAAAATGTTGTCTGGAACATTGGTTTTCTTAAACATAACCGCTATGACGATGCTACGTTGAATTAAATTTTTCTAATCACTTTGGCAAATCCAAAACAAAAATCAAGGCTTTATTCATTTTTGAACATAGCACGCATTTTTTTAAACATCCTTCCTTGACGGATTTTCATCATGAAGAGCATTACTCTATCTTTAAAACACGTAATCCTCAAGACACCTATGGCGGCATGCAATAACGTTTAGCAATATTACAATGACTTATTGACACTGCAAGAGCACTCAATTATCTATTCAATCAACAATCAAACACGCTGTTGATCTTTCTAAGTCTAACATCTATTCGAAAAAATCATCATTAACATGCATTCTGTGAAAGGAGTCTCAATTAAGCATCAAATATATTCATTAATACTAAAGAACAAAATTCTCAGCACCTAAAACATCATAAAAATAACTCTCTAATAGATTTGATAAAAAACGAATGAGAGATCATATCGAATCACAATTTGAGTTTGACACCATAAATGAAAAGATATAGTTAGTGTTGTGCAACCCTAAGCACCTATCCCACCATTCAATCAAATTCCAAAAAACATTTTAATATTGTTGAAAAAATATGGTCAAACTTAGTGATTGTATTCATTTTAATGTGTTTTGAATCGATTCCTTTTGCCTAAGGTGTCATCTAACTGTATAGAAGGGAGTTATAGTGTTACCTTAGCAAGAAAGTCACAGGAAATCGAGAATCAAAGGATGGCGATCGAGGTGGCGGTTTGCGTGATAGAGTGTGTTTTATAGTTTGACTAAATTGTGGGGGTTTGACCAAGAGGATCAAACCGCTGCCTATTTGTACCCTTAGTTTCAAGATTGGCAGTTTTAGTCCTTGGGCTTTCTAGCATCATTTATTTTCGGTTTTATGTATATCTAAGTTCATGAAATTGATAAATGACACACTTAGTTTGTAGTTTAATAAAGCTAGAAAAACAAGTGAGCCAAATTGCACATGGTCCCTATATTTTACTATTGGACGACTTTGGTCTTTTGAGTTAAAATAAATAACTCCCCCTTAAAATTTTTAACCCCTTTGCAAATTCAAAAAAACTTTTTTCGTTAATTTTAATGTTTTGGGTAAACCCGTTTTATGAAATAATTTGAATCCTCTCCCCCCTCTACAATGACAGTTTCTATTTAAGAGCTGTAGTCGTGTTTGAGTGAAAAAAATTTTTGTATAAGCACAACTGATTAATGTTCGACAACACTTTTTCCACGTGGTTAACACAAATTATATTTTGAAGAATCAATAAGAAAAAAATTATTGGTTAAAAGAAGACATCTTTCTTTAAGAGAAATAAGCAACTTAAAAACGTACATCACTCTTTTTAATGAGCAGTTTTATGTACAGTTTTTCATAGCAATGATGCATGGATATAAGTAATCCATGCTGGGAAATAATTAATTACCCGTTGGTCAGGAACAACCGTCTTTTTTGAGACATGCGTTCCTTAAATTAAAAAGCGGGTTGTAGTCTGAAATAACTGCAAGCAATAAAGACATGTTAAAAGGTTTGAACTTCTGTCGAACTTTTTTTAAGACCCGTGTCATTATTGAATGACATTTATAGGTTCGTAAATATTATCGATTTTCAGAAGACATGCCTTGAATTTTTTTTGGTATTTTCTATTTTATGATTTTTATTGTTTTGTAGGTTTTATATTTTTGTATTTTACTTTTTGGTTTTAAATATTGTATAGGATACATGAGACCTTCTTTATCATCCTGTTCTTCCTGAAGACGTTTGAGTAGTTTCTGGAGTCATATTTATTCTAAGTGCGGGAGCAGAAATTCGAACCACTTAATGGTAATTTTAGTGAATATGTTCGCAAGTTGATAATCCATCGTCAAACTTAATATTATCACACGTTTCAAATTGTTCTTAAGAAATTGTAATTATTACTATTTGCTTTTTACGTAATAGTGTACATAACTTGTTTTTGTTCCCCAATTTTTTTTTTTTTGGGGGGGCAGGGGGGAGGGGGGGGGGGGGGGGGGGGGGGTGGATGTGGGGGGGGGGGGGGGGGGGAGGGGGGGGGGGTGGGGTTGCGTTGTTTTTTTGGGGGGGGGGGGGGGGGTGGGGCGGGTGGGGTGGGGGGGGGGCAGCAGAGAGCGATAACACTTCTGTTATGACAATACAGAGGTATATTATTGAATACAAAGCCGTAGTCCGTTGTGTGATCTCTTCACTGGGTTTGTGCAAAACATCCAGACATGGCAAATGGCATTTATCCTTTGTTTTGAGATAGCAGTGCTTTTTTGCTTCTTAGATGACCAATCAATAATTTGTTCCTAAAAACTGAGCTTTCACAACGTTTCTGCGGGGTATCGTGACAACCGAATGATCTGCACTGGCAATAGACGTTAGCTGCATAACGTTGTCCTTCGACATACCAAAGACCCATGTTAATGGTTCCTTAGAGGCACCGAAAGACCTGCTTAATTGCTTCAAGGTATTTGGTAGGATTTGCAATGTTACCTGGCAACAGCACACATTGCACACAGCGAATAAATGTCCTGGTTACTGCATTGAGGTCATTACAGCAGCCGACCTACCTCAAAACCAAGTTGGTAACTGGAATCCCTAAGGGTCCTCATAGTTTTGATCTTATCACCATTGGTGTATCACAAGGGTAAGAAGTATCATTTCATATTTCCATTACAAATTCAAGAGCATATTTTAACTGGTTAATAAGATGCTCTAGGATTTGAGAAACTTGTAATCTAAGAAAACGACAAATTGTTCCATCATTGCATCTAAAATTTTGATACTATCTCTTTTGAAAATATGTACTAGCGTTAGGTTATGTTGAGCTAAATATTATATCATCTACGTAAATTTGAACAAGAATGTTGCCTGTTGTTCGTGTGAAAATGTAGGATCCTTCACTTGGAGAACTTGTTTTACAGAAAGAGCCTTCTTCAGACGATAGACATGTGTAGGATGATCTGGATCAACAAATCCCTCGGGTTGACTGACGTAGACTTCTTCTTTTAGCTAGCCATTCAGAAATGCAGTCTTCACATCCATCTGGTAGATGATCATGTTCTTGCTGGGGGCATTTGCAATGAATATTCTGATAGCCTCTATCCGTGCAACCGATGCAAATGATTCCTCAAAATCGATGCCCTCCTCCTGACGATATCCCTTCACTACTAACCGTGCCTTGCTCTTCAGAACATCACCATACTTATCAAGCTTGACTTTGTAAATCCACTTGAGAGTGATTATCATTACACAATGTGGTTTTGGAACTAACTCCCATACTTGAAGTCGATCAAATTCGTGAATTTCTTCTTGCATAGCTTCAAACCAGCAAGCTTCAGCCATGGCAGTCTTGAAATTCTTGATTTCGACTTTTGAAAGTACAGAATTGTAAAAGCATCACAAGGCATCGGTAGCTAACTATTTTCTGGTGGATACCGAACGAGAAGGATTACTAATTACATTATCTATTGGGTGATCCTTGGACCATTTTCCGAGATGATTATGCGGTTGAATAACTTGGTTGGATTCAGCTGAACTAACATCCCCTGATTAGGGATGAGCATATGGACCGTTCGACCGGACCGGACCGGAAAACCAGACCGAACTAGACAGACCGGACCGGACCAAACATATTTTGGTCCGGTCCTCGGTCCGGTGTTTTGGACCAATTCGGTCTTCGTCGGTCGGTTTAACACAAAACCCGTGATTATGCCTTTTAGGATTCGGACGGAGAGGTCGAACAGGGGCTACGGATCGACACAGACCGGATCAACCCGGACCGGACCGTACCATTTTGGTCCGACCCTCGGTCTGGCATTTTGGACCATTACGGTCTCGGTTCGGTCCGGTCTTGGCCGGTCCGGTCTGATTTTGGATTGATGCTCACCCTACCCCTGATGATGACTCTTCAGAACTAGGTTCTGGAGCAAACACGTTTACAAAGGTATCGTCTTCAGCTTGAGGAAAAGGATTGTCTTTGATAGTGGGTCTAGCTGCAACTCCTTAATGTAAGATAGGAGGTTGTACTTCTGAGGATGACGGTGAATGACTTGTTGACGTGCATCTTGATCAATTGTAGTAGATGAGGTGTACCGCTGAAACAACGGAACTTGAACTCAGGAGCATTGAGGTACCGGTCTTTCAACTAGGGGTTCAAGTATTCATAGAACGTCGGTTGGAATAATATCTTTAGATTATGTTATTGTTGGTGGTACATATGGACGCTGTAGGGACAGATAGGTCGAACCGTGAACTAATTTGACAAGGCATTAAACAAATAGGTAAGGTCTTTGTACTAATGTGAACATGAACCATTGCTTAGACAGCTCATCAAATTGTAGTGAATTGTTGATAACATTTAAATATTTTATACTTTTTGGTGGCAAATACCCCTAAGATCCTGCAATGTTTTCAACTAACACTCGAAAAGATATTTTTTTTATCATTTTGTAGTTTTCATGTGAAATGCAAGAAAATGACAAAAAAACAAGGGAAAAAGGACTTAAAGTGCAATTATTCGAAGTTGTTACGGCGTAACACCATAAATGGTTACACCGTAACATAAATTAAGCAAGTTCAAAGATCAAGGACGACTTTACGGCGTAACACCATATCTAGTTACGCCGTAACCATGTAGATGGAAGGAAATCTTACCAAAGATAGAGTTACGGCGTAACACACCTTATGGTTACGCCGTAACCATGAAGATCCACATATATGGAAAGAAGATCACGAGCTATGGAAACTATTTGAAGATTACGGCGTAACACCATTACTGGTTACGCCGTAACAAGTGCTTAATTATGGAATGCCGTGTATGAAGGTTACGGCGTAACACCTTTATTGGTTACGTCGTAACAAGTTTGAAACCTATAAAAAGAGGCCTTATTCAGCTATTTCGACATCACTTCCTCCACAGCCAATTGGAGAGGCAACAAAGGCTTTCAACCTTTAAAGAATTCCATCTAGAGTCTAAGGGAGATCACACTTTGCTTACTTTTTGTATTTAATCATTCAAATACTAATACTGTAAGAATTATGAGCTTTCAATCTATGATTACTTCTATTTCTTGTTGTGTTTCCGTTACCATGAGCGGCTAAGCACTTAAAGTGTTGGCCTAGTTATGTAGTTACTATTGTTATGATGTTTGTTTCCTATTAGATTATGGTTTCATTAGATATTCCTTGACTATCATGTAACCCTGGGTTTTGGTAGTATTGTGGGTGGTTTGGATCTTGCTTGACCCATTATTAGATTACCAAGTCAATATGGGATCAATCGGATACTAGGGAGGATTTTACACTCCATCCCTAGTGTAGGAACTAACCGGTCTCCGCCCTTGTCACTTAATATATTTAAAAAGCATAGGAACTCTTTCAGAGGGGGTTAATAATCTGTATAGGTTATTAGATAAGTTTTGGGAATAGTTAGGAATAATCACTGCAACCTGGATAACCTACCTCCTATACGATTGGGACTGATTCAGAATCGCAGGGAGTATAGGATAGACTAAATATATCTATTTAAGTCTATCGACTTTAGAAACCATTAATGAAACCATAGTTTAACATTACACAGGAAAATATATTCACAACAGTAGTAATGAAGTAACTAGGTTACCATATTTTCTCTCCTGATATCTCTAAACTCTTTTTATTTTTAGTATTTTATTTATTTACGTTTTTAATTCATTTCAATTCAAATCAAAAACCATTTTCAAAACATGATATTTCAAATCAAAACTAATTACAACTTAGCTCTTGGGACGACCTCGGATTTACCATTCTATACTACTCACGATCGGGTTCTCTGCCCATTAGTGCGTGGTTAGGTAGATCGAGTTTTATAAATTTAAAACTTAGTAAAAATATATTTTAAAATAAAATACGCATCAAGTTTTTGGCGTCGTTGCCGGGGAGCTAAGAATCATTAGTTTTAACATGAGTAATGCAGAACAACCAGAATCAACTACCAACAAATACCTAACTAGGGTAAGAGACGACAACAGACCTGGAGTTGTTAGACCTTTATTTGAAGAAAATATTAAGTTCGAATTTTGGGGTCAATGCATTGACGAACTAAAGGACAATGTGTTCCTTGGAAACAATGACAAAAACCCCCTCTAACACATCTCAAATATCAAATCTATTGTCAACCTCTTCTAATCTCTTGGAGTATCAAGAGACCAGGTAATGCTCATGGCATTCCCTTTTATGTTGAAAGGAAAAGCCAGGCTATGGATAAATCGGTTGTCAGCAGGATCCATTACAACTTGGGACCTCCTGAAAAACGCCTTTCTAAGCAGATACCACCCACTTTCCTAAATTATCAGACAAACCAAGGCTATCAAAAATTTTAGGCAAGAATGCAACGAACCCTTACATCTTACATGGGAACGGTTCAACGATCTGCTTTATAATTGTCCAGAGCATAAAATCAATGAGCACAAACAACTACAAATTTTCTACCAAGGGCTAGACCCCAGAACTATAAAGAAGGCAGATTTCATGGGACCCATACCAAGAATGACACCAGCCGCTGGAATTAAGGCCATCGACGAATTGTCAAAACACTCTCTCTCCTGGTATAAAGAAGAGGAATACAAGGAAAATGATTTTGACAAAGTACTAAAACGTATCAATGATTTTGAACACAACATTAATGTTCTTAACGAGGAAGTACGAATGGTGAAACACCAGTACAAAACTCCAAATGATGAAAGGGATTCTCTTCTGGAAGAAATCGTAAGCTCCTTCATTAAAGAAGCATACTGGAGGCAAAAGAAGAGCGAGAGTTTTGTTTGGAGAAATAAACGGAATTACGACAGGACGTTAAAAAATCAGGCTTCTGCTATTAAAACTATTGAAAAAAACCTCAGCCGAATTGCTGAATCAATACACGGGAGGGGGGTTGGTACTCTTCCAAGTTTTACTGAAATAAATCCAAGAGGATTAGCTCACCCTATTACCACTCGTAGTGGGCTAAACTACCAACCTCCTAAAAACCCCCTTGAGAGGCAACGGCCTACTAAACATTACCACCGAACATATCCCTACCACTGAGAAACTAACTCCTGAACAAACACATAATAGCACTAAAAAAACAGACCCACCTATCCCTTTTCCCAGACGACTAAAAAAGGAGAAGGAAAAAGAACAGTTCCAAAACTTCCTAGGGAACCTCTAGTAACTCCACATCAACATCCCCTTTATAGAAGCCCTCAAACAAATGCCAAAATACGCCAAGTTTATGAAGGATCTTCTTTTAAATAGGGGAAAGGGATGCGAAGCATCTAAAATTATATTAAATGAACAATGCTCTGCAGTCGTTCTGAACAAAGTCCCTCCTAAAGAAAATGACCCAGGAGGTTTCACTATACCTTGTGTAATAGGACAAAGTGGAATTACAAAGGCCTTGCCTGATTTGGGGGCTAGCATAAACTTGATGCCATACTCGATGTTTCTACGACTAAACCTAGGTGCTCTTAAACCCACACGAATATGTATCGAGCTTGCAAATAAAACCACTCAGTTTCCAAAAGGGATTGCAGAAAATGTCGTGGTTAAGATCGACAAATTTGTTTTCCCAATCGACTTTGTAATACTTGATATGGAAGAAGACCATAAAATTCCCATTATTCTAGGAAGACCATTTTTGGCAACAACACATGCCATGATTGATGTTTTTAATAAAAAGATATCCTTCAAAGTAGGAGATGAAATCATCACCTTTGATTTAGAAAAATCTATGAGATTTGCCCCGTCTGATGAGGACACCTGTCATTCTGCGGACATAATTGACCTTTTCGTCGTCAACAGTATTAAAGAAATTCTTCCTCAAAACCACGATAGTTTGATTGAACCCATTCTTAACCATCTGCCTGAAGATTTTAATAACCCTGCTCTCTTCGCTGCAAATTCTATCGACGAAGAAATACCTACCCCAAAACTCAAAGAACTCCCCTCCCACTTAGAATATGCTTTTCTAGACAACAACCGTGAATTACCTGTCATCGTCTCTTCGTTATTATCTGACCAGGAAAAATGGTTACTATTGGAAGTCCTTACCAAACATAAAAAAAGCCCTGGCATGGAAAATATATGATATTAAAGGAATCCGTCCCTCTTTCTGTACTCATAAAATTTTGATGGAAGAAAATTCCAAACCCACCGTACAACCTCAACGTAGATAAAATCCTAAAGTCCAAGATGTTGTAAAAACCAAAATTTTAAAGCTTCTTGACGCAGGACTAATCTATGCCATTTCAGATAGTCCTTGGGTAAGCCTAATTCATGTGGTTCCTAAGAAGGGAGGAACCACTATGATTACCAATAAAGATAATGAACTTATTCCAACACAAACAGTCACAGGATGGAGGGTATGTATTGATTACAGAAAACTTAAAGATGCAACAAGAAAATACCATTTCCCCTTGCCTTTCATTGATCAAATATTAGAACGACTATCAGAAAAAGAATACTATTGCTTTCTAGATGGATTCTCAGGATATTTCCAAATTCCTTTAGCACCAGAAGACCAGGAAAAGACCACCTTTACTTGTCCCTATGGCACGTTTGCCTACAGAAGAATGCCTTTTGGGTTATGTAACGCTCCTGCCACATTTTAGCGATGCATGACAGCAATCTTCCATGACATGTGTAAAGATTTTATGGAAGTATTCATGGATGACTTCTCCGTGTGTACGAAAAAATTCTTTCGAACTGTCCCCTTAATAATTATCAAAAATGTTAGCCAGATGTGAAGAAACGAACCTAGTTCTCAATTGGGAAAAATGCCATTTTATGGTCAAAGAAGGAATTGTTTTAGGGCATAAAATATCAAAAGCAGGAATAGAATATGATAAAGCTAAAGTTGATGTGATCGCTAGTTTACCTTACCCAACCAACATTAAAGGTATACGAAGCTTTTTAGTACATGGCGGGTTCTATAGAAGATTCATTAAGGATTTTTCTAAAATAGCCCGACCTATGACTCAGTTGTTGATGAAAGACGCCAAATTTGACTTCTCAGACGAATGCATAAAATCATTTGACATACTTCGGGATAAACTTATCACCGCTTCGGTAATCATTGCCCCTAATTAGGATTTAGATTTTAAGTTAATGTGTGACGCCAGCGACTATGTTGTTGAAGCTGTTCTAGGACAACAGATTGAGAAAAATTCCACCCAATTTATTATGCAAGTAAAACTATGAACAATGCTCAAGAACATTATACTACTACTGAAAAGGAACTATTAGTAGTAGTATACGCATTCGACAAATTTAGGTCCTACTTAATAATGTCTAAAATGGTGGTTTACACTAATCATTCAGCCCTCAAATATCTCTTCAGCAAACAAGATGCTAAACCTAGACTAATAAGGTGGGTCTTACTTCTTCAGGAATTCACTATCGAAATTAAGGATAAAAAGGGGACTGAAAACGTAGCTGTTGACCATCTCTCTAGACATGAAAATCCGGGTTTGGAGGAATTAAACGAAGATACCATACAAGATAATTTTCCTGACGAACACCTCATGGTTATTAAACTTAAGAATACTGAAACAGGCCCATGGTACGCAGATTTTGCGAATTTCCTCGTCTCTAAGGTCGTTCCTCAACATCTGACTTATTATTTAAGAAAAAAATATTGAACGATGTACGGAAATACATATGGGACGACCCATACCTCTTCAAATCGTGTCCTGATGGAATTATAAGAAGGTGTGTTTTCGGTAGAGAATTACACGAAATCCTAAAACATTGCCACAAGGGACCTACGGGAGGTCATTACGGGGCAAATATTACCACACGAAAGATCTTCGAGTCTGGATTTTATTAGCCAACCATTTTTAAGGATGCGGTAAAATTTGTTCAAAGGTGTGATACTTGTCAACGGGCAGGAAATATTTCCTCACGGAACCAAATGCCCTTAACTAACATTCTTGTCAGTGATGTCTTTGACATCTGGGGGATTGATTTCATGGGACCTTTTCCCTCCTCGAGAAAAAACAAATATATTCTTGTAGCTATCGATTACGTTTCAAGATGGGTCGAGGCCGAAGCCCTACCTACTAATGATGCACGTGTCGTAGTGAAATTCCTAAAAATATTTTCTAGATTTGGAGTTTTGAAGGCTCTAATTAGCGATCGTGGAACATATTTTTGCGATTCCCTCCTCAAAAAAACACTTAAGAAATATGGAATATGTTGGGATTAAAAGTCTTTTTGATGCTGTTAGAATTACTGCTGCTATAGTTTATGTTAATACTGCTCTGATGAAGTTAGTGCTGCTCATGAACTTCAAAGAAAATATACTAAGTAGTTACTACTGCTGGTACAAAAGTTAATGTTGCTAGTGAAAGTTATTACTGCTAGTACAAAGACTGCTTGAAGTTAATGCTGCTGAAGAGTTACTACTGCTCAAGAAAATATTCTAAGTACTGCTAGTGTTAAGTTAGTACTGCTAGTGTTAAGTTAGTACCGCTAGTGTAAGTTAGTAATGTTTGTTAGTACTGCTTAGTTGATATGTATTAGTTATTTATAGAAAAGATTTTATATACATAGGAAAGTATTGTAAGCCGAGTAGGACTCCTTGGTGTATAAAAGGAGGTCCTGAGGCATAGAGATTGATACATCAGTATAGTACCAAAACCAAAAATCAATCTTTTTCTTAGCTTCAAGGTCTTTGTAACCCTAATACTTTAAGACTATTCGTATTATTATCATTAATAATATTGGAGCTTGTTTGTTCATCGTTTTACTGTTTCATTGATAATTCTTCTTAATATTAAAGATTAGATTCCACATAATCTTTAATACATTCAAATAAAGCTTTTACTATAGTTGTGTTAGATTTATCTAATATTACTAAACCTTAAACAAGCATAAAGAATTCGATCTATTGAAGTGGGATCAACAAGTGGTATCAGAGCTTGTTGAAAAAAAACTTTGAATAAGAAGAACCTGTTTTTATACATAAGATCTTTTGCTAAAAGATATGGATCAAGATTCTGCACACATGGTGGTTGCATCCAAAGTTCCCATGCTCAAACCTGGTGAGTTTAAGATATGGAGATGAGGATTGAACAATATATCCAGATGATAGACTATGCATTGTGGGAAGTCATAGAGAATGGTGCAACCTTGCCAAAAACAACAATTGTGGAAGGAGTTATGACAGAGATGCCTATTACTACTACTGAAGAAAAGGCTCAGAAGATTGGAGGTGAAAGCTAGAAGTACTCTAATGATGGGCATTCCCAATGAACATCAGTTAAAGTTTAACTTTATAAAGGATGCTAAAAAGTTGCTGGAAGCGGTAGAAAATAGATTTGGTGGGAATGCAGCTACTAAAAAGACTCAAAGGAATCTCTTAAAGCAGCAATATAAAAACTTCACTGCTCCAAGCTCAGAGATGCTTGATTAAACTTTTGATAGGCTTCAAAAGCTTGTGAGCCAGTTGGAGCTTTTGGATGAAAAGCTTTCACAAGAAGATGTTAATCATAGGTTATTAATAAGTTTTGTCACCTGAGTGGAAGCACACATGCTGTTGTGTGGAGGAATAAAGCTGATTTGGATACAATGAGCATGGATGATTTTTACAACAACCTCAAGGTGTATGAACCAGAAGTTAAAAGGGTGTCTAGCTCAAGTTCAAGCACACAGAACATGGCTTTTGTGTCCTTTTCAAATAACAACACTAGCAGCACTAATGAGAAATTATAATAAACTGCTCATGAGTTTCTACTACTGCTCACACTCAGTTAATGCTGCTAACTTCTACAAATAATTGATAACATGAGTGAATGTTGTTAATTTGTGCTTTCTTTGCTAGTCTAATTCATAGTAGTCCTCACTGGTACAGTGAGGACTTGCAACAAATCCATCCAGATGACATGGAAGAGATAGATTTGAGATGGAAAATGGCCATGTTGACTATGAGGGCAAGAAGGTATTTAAAGAATACTGAAGTAAGCTTACTGTAAATGGCAATGAGACTATTGTTTTGATAATTACGAAAGTGGAGTGCTAGACTTTTTGTGCCACAAAAAGGGACACTTTGTTAGCGGAGTGCAAAGCACCAAGGAAATCAAGACAACAAGAAATAAGGAAAGCACAGAAGATGTGCATTGGAAAATAACTACTATTACAGCTTTGTTGACATATGAAGGTCTTGGTGATATGATTGGAGTGATCAGCAAGGAAGGGCCCTAATATACACTCGTGGCTTTCATATTCTTCAAGTCTGACTCAGAGGTATCCGAACGATCTATTTGTTCAAAATCTTGTTTGAAAACTAATAAATCAACTAAAACTCAAAATGATCAACTATTTAAATGAATTTAACAAAGAAATCTGAGTTAATGGTTTTAGGACATAAGACAGGTTTAAAGTCTGTGGAAGAAAAACTTGAAGTTTATAAAGCAAATGAGTCTATTTATTCACAAGACATTAAGGGCTTAAAATTCGAAATTCATATAGGATAAATAACTATTAGAGAGCTTAAGAAGAAGCTTGAAATAGTTCAAAAATAAAAGAATGATTTCCATATCAATTAATGTAAGATAAATTTGAACATGCATTCAAAAGTTTAAACAAGCTCATAGATTGACAGACAAGTTGACAATTGCAAGAAAGGTTTAGGCTATGAAAATTATAATGCAGTTCCACCTCCCTACATAGGAAATTTCATGCCTCCAACACCTGACTTGTCTTTTACTAGTTTAGATGAGTTTGTTAATGAGCCTGTAGTTGAGAACTGTAAAGCTATGTCTAGTGAAGAAGAGCCTAAGGTAGTTAGGAAGAATGATGATGCCCCTAATTTATATGAAGAACGGTGTCAATGATGAGAAGAGGATGTGTCTCACCTAAACTTAGAAAAGAAAACAGTTAGGCCTAGTATTGTTAAGAAAGAGTTTGTCAAATCTAAACAACAAGAAAAACTACTAGGAAAACTGTTAAACAAGTTGAGCAACATAGGCAAAACACTCACAGTCCAAGAGGCAATCAAAGAAATTGGAACAATATGATGTCTCAAAAACTAGGAAGCAATTTTGAGATGTTTAATAAGGCCTGTTATGTGTGTGGAAGCTTTGATCATTTGCAGGTTGATTGCAATTACCATCAAAAATAGTTTCAAAATTAAAGGATGGTAAAACCTATTTGGAACAATGCTCAAAGGGTGAATCATCAAAACTTTGCCAAAAAGACTCACCCCTGTGCTTATAAGAACTTGGTTCCAAGAGCAGTACTAATGAAGTCTGGTTTAGTATCAATTAATACTGCTAGACAAAATATTTCAAAAACAGCAGTATTGGTTAATATTGCTAGACAAGTTAATGCGCACCCACTCAAAAACACATGAATGCTGTCTAGACCAATGTCATATCTTCTAAACACACATTCAATTATTAAGAGGCCCATTCATAAATAACACGACATTAAAAACAGTAATATTAATCAAAGGGTTAATACTATTAGGGGTAAAAAAATTTAATACTGCTAGGCCAAAAGTAGTAGTTAATGATGTTAAGGAAAATAATTCTAATGTTGTTAAGGCCTCAGCTTGTTAGGTTTGGAAACCAAAGCATAAAGTTTTAGACCATGTTTCTAAACACAACAGTGCATCAATCACCCTAAAAAGTTTGATTATATTGATGCACAAGGCAGATCCAAGTCAGTGATGGCTTGGGTCCCCAAAAGAAACTGATTTTCTTATCTAATGTGCAGGGCAATCCACAAATGGATTTACAGGATCAAGGAGTGATTGATAGTGGATGCTCAAGGCACATGACAGGGAACATGTCCTATCTTACAGACTATGAAGAGATAGATGGAGGATATGTTGCTTTTGGAGGGAACCCCAAAGGAGGGAAAATCACAGGAAAAGGTACCATTAAAACTGGTAATCTAGATTTTGAAAATGTGTATTTTGTGAGAGAGTTAAAGTTTAATCTCTTTAGTGTCTCACAAATGTGTGATAAAAAGAATAATGTTCTTTTTAATGACACTGAATGTATTGTTTTATCTCCAAACTTTAAGTTAATTGATGAAAGTCAAGTTTTACTTAGAGTTCCTAGAAAGAACAATATGTATAGTGTTGATTTAAAGAACATAGTTCCTAAAGGAGGTTTAACTTGCCTTTTTGCAAAAGCCACATCTGATGAATCTAAACTTTGGCATAGAAGGCTAGGTCACTTAAATTTTAAAACCATGAATAAATTGGTTAAGGGAAATCTTGTAAGAGGTTTACCTTCCAAACTTTTTGAAAATGATCAAACCTGTGTTGCTTGTCCAAAGGGAAAGTAACATAGAGCCTCTTGTAAGTCCAATACAGAGAACTCAATCAGTCCTCCTTTACATTTGTTGCATATGGACTTGTTTGGTCCAACATTTGTAAAAAGCCTTATGAAGAAAATGTATTGCCTAGTTGTCATAGATGATTATAGTAGGTTTACATGGGTTTTCTTTCTAGCTACTAAGGATGAGACTAGTGGTATTCTTAAGTCCTTTATAACTGGTATAGAAAATCTAGTAGATCATAAGGTTAAGGTAATTAGATGTGATAATGGAACTGAATTCACAAACAAAGAAATGAATCAGTTTTGTGAGATGAAGGGTATTTTAAGACAATTTAGTATAGCTAGAACTCCTTAACAAAAATGGAGTTGCGGAGAGAAGGAATAGGACACTAATTGAGGCTGCTATGATTATGTTAGCTAATTCTAAGTTGCCAACTACTTTTTGGGAAGAAGTAGTTAATACTGCTTGCTATGTGCAAAATAGAGTGTTAGTAGTTAAGCCTCATAACAAGACCCCATATGAACTTTTTCATGGTAGAACACCAACTTTAAGTTTAGGAGACCATTTAGGTGTACTGTTACCATTCTCAATTCTATAAATCACTTAGGCAAATTTGATGGTAAGGCTGATGAAGGTTTCTTTGTTAGATACTCTTTGAATAGTAAAGCTAAAATAAACTAAAAAATTATATTGAAAGTTGTTTAACTAATTTCTAATGTGAAAATTAAGAATAAAATGCTTTTTCACTATTGAAACTTTTTATTTTAAGCTACTAATTACCATAGATCAACTTAGGCAATTTAATGGTAAAGGCTGATGAAGGTTTCTTTGTTAGATACTCTTTGAATAGTAAAGCCTTTAGAGTATTCAATAGTAGAACAAGGATAGTGGAAGAAAACTTGCATATTAGGTTTAGTGAGAATACACCTAATGTTGTAGGTAGTGGACCAGATTGGCTATTTGATATTGATGCACTAACAAGAATAATGAATTATGAGCCAATTGTTGCAGGTACACAGTCTAATGGTTTTGCAGGTACAAAAGCAAGTGATAATGCAGGTCAAGCTAGAAAGGAGACAGAACCTGTCAAAAATTACATTTTGCTACCATTATGGCCTACTGATCCACCATATTCCCAAGATCTAAAGATTTCTCAAGATGGGAATGGATTCCAACCCTTCAAGTGATGATGGAAAGAAGGTTGATGAAGATTCAAGAAAAGATAGTGAAGGTATTGATCAAGAGAAGGAAGATAATGTTAACAGCACTAACAATGTTAATGCTGCTAGCACAAATGAAGTTAATGCTGTTGGTGGAAAAACAAGCATTGAACTTCCACTTGATCCAAATATGCCTGAATTGGAAGATTATAGCATATTTAAAGATGATGAAGATGTTGGTGCAGAGGCTGACATGAACAATTTAGATACAACAATCTAAGTAAGTCCTAATCCAACTACAATAATTCATAAAGATCATCCTCTTGATCAAGTGATTAGAGATTTGCAACCAGCTATACAAACAAGAAAGATGTCAAACAGGAATTTGGAGGAACAAATGGGTTTTTTTGTTAGTAACTATTTACAACAAAAGAATAAACATAAGACCTTCAAAACTGCTTATTTGCTTACTTTTTTATCACAGGAAGAACCCAAAAAGGTATTTCATGTATTGAAGGATCCAAGCTGGATAGAGGCTATGCAGGAAGAGCTTCTACAATTCAAGTTACAAGAAGTTTGGACTTTATGGATTAACCAAATGGAAAAAGGGCTATAGCACAAAATAGGTTTTTCAGGAATAAAAAGGATTACAAGGAATTGTGAGTAAAGACATAAAGCAAGATTGGTTTGCTCAAGGTACACTACAAGAAGAAGGTGATTGACTATTGATGAAGTCTTTCGCCCTTGTTTGCATAGAGTTGAAGCAATTTAGACTATTTTTAGCTTATGGCTTCATTTAACAGACTATATGGTGTATCAAATGGATGTAAAAAGTGCTTTTCTCTATGAGGAAGAATATTGAAGAAGAGGTGTAATATTTCAACCAAACCCAGATTTTGAAATCAACTTTCTAATAGAGTCTACAAGGTTGAAAAAGCACTGTATGTAATTATGATCAATTTTAAGGAAAGTAAAATAATAAGCATGATACTACACCAAGCTCCTAGAGCTTGTTATGAAACCGTGTCAACAATACTTTTAGACAATGATTTTCAAAGAGGGAAAAATTGACAAAACATTATTCCTCAACAGGCAAGAAAGGTGATGTTTGCTGGTCTAAGTTTAATGTGGATTGATATCATCCTTGGTTCAAACAAAGAAAGGAGCTATGCTAAATGCATTTTAAAAAATTGATGCATGGAAATTTCAGATGAGTTCCATGGGAGAACTTACATTCTTCTAGGGATTACAAGTGCAGCAGAAGAAGGATGGCATATTTATTAGTCAAGATAAATATGTTGTTGAAATTTTAAAGAAATTTAGGTTTACAAAAGTCAAGACTGCAAGCACACCAATAGAAACTCAAAAGCCTTTGCTTAAGGATGAAGATGGTGAAGAAGTGGATGTTCATATGTATAGTTCAATGATTGGTTCATTGATGTATCTTATATCTTTAAGACATGATATCATGTTTGCAGTGTGTGCCTATGCTAGATACCAAGTCAATCCAAAGGTTTCACATCTTCATGCTATAAAAAGGATTTTTAGGTACCTAAAAGGTCAACCAAAATTGGGCCTTTAGTATCCAAAATATTCTCCTTTTGATTTGGTAGCATACACTAATAGTGATTATGCTAGAGCAAGCTTAGATAGGAAGTCTACAATAGGAGGTTGTCAATTCCTTGGATGTAGATTAATATTATGGCAGCGCAAGAAACAGACATTGGTTACAAATTCCATAATAGAAGCTGAGTATGTGGCTGCTTCAAGTTGTTGTGGACAAGTGCTTTGGATTCAGAATCAACTACTTGACTATGAGTATAATTTTATGCATACCATGATCTTTATTGATAATAATAGTAATATTTGCATAATTAAAAATCCTGTTTTTATTCAAAAATAAAGCATATAGAGATCAGACATCATTTTATTAGAGATTGC